>PITA01001960.1:0-176187 GCA_004023965.1 Spilogale gracilis
AGGACGGCGCTCTCTACTCTAAGGTATTCACAAGGAGACAGAGCGACAGTTTTTTTTTATTCATCCTCCTCCTCCTCCTCCTCCTCCTCTTCTTCCTCTTCGTCTTCCTCCTCCTCCTCCTCCACCTTTTTCCGGGCAACTTTGGCGGGACCCTTTGCGCCATCAAACTTCCCTTTAGACTTATAGTCGGCGACATCCTTCTCATACTTCTCCTTCAGCTTCACTGCCTTATTGTTGTAAGGTTGCTTTTCACTGTCATTTAAGTTATTCCACATCTCACCCAGCTTCTTTGCCACATCTCCAATGGAGATGCCAGGGTTTGTGGATTTGATCTTAGGGCGGAATTCCGAACAGAACAGGAAGAATCCAGACGGTGGCCTTTTGGGGGCATTAGGGTCCTTCTTCTTCTTGCCTCCCTTAGCTGGTCCATAATCCTTCATTTCCCGATCATAGCGCACTTTATCTGCCTTTGCCATTTCATCAAATTTAGACTTCTCTTTCCCAGACATTGTCTTCCACCTTTCACAGCACTTCTTGGAAAATTCTGCAAAATTGACAGGGACCTCTGGGTTTTTCTTCTTATGTTCCTCTCTGCACGTCTGCACAAAGAAGGCATAAGCAGACATCTTGCCCTTTGGTTTCTTGGGATCACCTTTAGCCATCCTGACTGTATTGTCCGCTAGTCTCCATGATTTTCTTAAATATTGCAGGCTACTCTTCTTTGTGATTTTGCCAAGTAATATAATAATCATTATCTTTACTGAGCAAATACTGCTGGGCTGGACACCACTCTGGAAATCTTACACATATCATCTAATCATCTAATATCTGTTCAAGGTTGATCTTATTTTTCTAATTTTTGCAAATGGAGCACTATGAGCTTTTTTAAGGATATAGTTTTCAGAGTCAGGCAGACCCGGGCTCTATTACAAATTCTAAAATTTACAACACCTGAGACCTTAGGTGAATTGCTTAATTTCACTGGGTCTTGGTCTCCTCATGTGAAAAATGGGCTAACTGAATCTCAAGTTTCTATGGACTTTGTGGGAACTGAATGTGACACTCCATGTAGATTACAAATCACAGCTCCTAGTGTATTATAAGCATCAACAAATCTTAGCCTTTTCCCCCACAACAAGGGAAGTGAGGCTCCAAGAGAATAAGTAATTTTCCCGAGGTAGCAGAGCTAGTACATGTCAAACCTAAGACCCAAGGGCAGGTCCAGGACCAAAGTCTGTGTTCCTGCCTTCCAGGATCTCACCAGCTGACATTAGTAAACTTGACCCTGTCCTTCTAAACACTGAAAAGCTTTTCTGCTTGCCTTTACTGCTAGATACCCATTGGCTAATGGATGGTGGGCGTTCGTTCCCATATTCACTTAATTTATTAGCTGCCCTTTTTCTCTTATAGGTGGTTACTTATACCTTACAAAGTCATCTACCTCAACTCCAGGCCTTTGCAATAAGAAGCTGGATGAGAGACAAGGAATCTTCTGGGCACAGAGATAAATACATGAGGACAAGAATTGGCTGCCCTCACAGGAAACCAGCATCTCAGTAAAAGCGATGTAGGCATGCTGAGAGAAGAGCCCTTCTACTTAGGAGGGGGTCCGTTATCTTCCAAATGGACTTTGCTACCTGTTATGTCTTCTATACATTAACGGAAATAAAAGTAGGTCAATGTTGAACATGTTCGTATGATCATTAGTTATCCGTTTCAAATTGTATCTCTGTAGGCGTGTTATGTGGTACATGCCTAAGCATCCTCAATGTGGACTTGAGGCACAGAGCTGTCTTCCCTGATAAAAGTAGAAGAAAGTCTTATACAGAAGCTCAGTTATCTGCTGAAGGGATCACCGGTCCTAAGTGCTCATGCATGGTCACCGGAAGTTGTTGCTTATTATTTGGGAGAGCTTACAGTGCATTGGACCTGGTTTGAAAAACAGTATAGCAGGAGATGAACGATTAGGCTAGTGTAGCGCCAACCACCAGGCTGGCATTCATATATCCTGTGACGTGGGGAGAGCCCTGCTTTACAGATGAGAAAACTTCCACAATCTGTCAGCATAGAAGAGTAAGAATTTGAATGTCTCCAAAACTACCCAGAGAAAAGTATGGTCTCAGTAATGGATTCTGGTGCCTCTGTAAGGTCATTCTTGATCACCAAATTGGAGTTTCCCAGATATCATAGCTTGGGAGTCACTAGCCGGTGGGGTCATCATAACTCAGATTCCCATAGCATCAAATAAACGTCTCTTTTGACGGAGGCCCCCACCCCCTCCCCGTGTGTTCTGTCCAGAGGACAGGTGCCGATCCCTTCAGCACGTCTGCTAAGTGGTTAATTAGTAAGTACTCATTCTGGTTTATCTACCACATTTTTGCTAGTTTGATTACCAAGAATCATTCCTGACTCTGTGAGTTAGCAAACAAATGTAGCTTCTGGGCCTAGAGAGCTTCTCTGAGGCAGGTTCCTCATGGCCCTGCAGCCAGTTTCAGTCCCATAACAGAGCAATCCAGAGTGTCTGTCCAACTTGGCCCCTATAAGGTAAGTCTACTTAGCATAAAGCCCCAGCCCTTAATGCTTAAGCAACACACTTTCAATGGCTCCACAAGGAATTCAACTAATATTTATTCATCAGATAGCTATGTGCCCACACACCATGGTAAATGGGACGAGCTGTTTAGACTGTAATTCAAACAGGAACCAGGGAATCGCTGCCCTTACCAAAACCAGTGTAGTGTGGGAGCTCATGAATTCCCATCACAAGATCAAAAATCCTCTGAAGAGACCCAGAGATCAGTTTTGCTGGCCCACAGCACGTAGGGACACCCCGTTAAATGGCCCTGACACAAACCTACGGCTGCAACAGAGAGTCCTGTAAAGACAGTACCAAGAGAAGGGGAGGAGAAGGTAGAAGTCTGGTCGCTGTTGACACCCCAAGGTAGGAGGCATCCCTCCTTGCCGCTGGGTAAGAGTATGCGGTCTGCTTCCTAACCACAGGGCATTTGCTGATACGACTCTGACACCATGCTGTCCCTCAGTCCCGAGGTCCTGGCCTGTCTGCCTTCTCCCCACCTTTCAGAGCCTTACTGTAATTTCATAGATAACGCCTAGTGATTTTAGTTGACTTAGCAAGGAGAATAAAGTACTTTTACCCCAACTCCCGCACACTACGTGCCAACCCCAAACCCAGTCCTTTGGGGACTCGGCTTGGCCAGGGTGGAAGACTGTGTCAACCTTACGTCCCACCTACAATGAAGGCCACCCCATGGGTACGTCCTTCCCCCACCCATAACTTGGCCCTCAGTCTCACAGCCAAAGCTTGCATCATAAGTACCCCAGTTCCTGGAAAGAGGGAAGCACCGGGCGCTGGATGAGAAAACAGTCATTCATGTCAACATTTAATTCTCTTCTCTCCCATCCCTGGAATAATAAGCCATATGCCAAAACTACACTCCCGGCTGATAATGAGAGAGGGGGAGAGAAGCGCATTTATGAACCATCCTGTTGCTGTTCTTCAACTGGCAAGCCCAAGTGTTACTCTAAGTAAATCTCTACCAAAGCTATCCTTTCCCACCCCGAGGTTTCACCTTGAAAATAACCTTAGAAATGATCTTGTTTATATTACACATCTACTTTGCACTTTAAATGTGCGTTCACCCTACAAGGGTTAATTGTGCGATGGCCACTGATTTACCAGATTCTCACAAGAAGAATCAACGTGGCTCCAGGTAGCATGCACTTGCCCATTTGTGCGTGTAGCACAAACAGAAAATTACTTAGCCCGACTCTACTGATGGAGTCAGTGGCTTTGTAAATACAACAAATGATAGTTGTGGCACGAAATTAAGGCACATTCAGATATAATGATGAAAAATCTATCTTTGAAATATAAGATCATACTAAATCCTCACAAACACAATAGAACAAAACAAAACACCCTCACCAATGAAAAAAATTTAAAAAAAATAAGAATCTAAACTGAAAACTTGGATTCACTAGTCTTCAATGTCTTCAGGTTTCGCTTCTTCTCTGTGATCACTGATCATCACCTGGTCTGGTTCATTTTCCCACAGCTCCTAAATGATGCTGCTTTTGTTCTTATAGTTTGAAGATGAGTGAACATTGAGAATCTGTGTATTGCTTCAGAGACACCCAAGGCTTTTTCCTGCCTTTCCGTACAACCTAAACACAGTTGCTTGTAGGAAGTGGGAGGGGATATGAAGGAGAGCTGCTGGGGGGCTGGGATGCCAGGAAGCTGCTGTCTGTTTATCTCTCACGAAATTTTAACAAGAGCAGTGTGTTTAATTTTGAGAGGAGGGCAGTGAGAGGAGGGCCCCCAGATGAAAACTCCCGCTCCCATCCTCTCACTAAAAATAGCAAATAAACAAAAGATCTAAAATGGCTTCTGATTTGTTTGCAGATTACATTGGAATGCCTTTTCTTGGTATCTGCCCCCTTTGCTAATAACCACCTGGAAGTCAGCCTGATCCGAGCAGAGCCTCATCAGGGAGCAAGCTGGCCCACGGACTCTGTCCCTTTGGCGTGCCATTCCCAGGCTCTCCATGAGGCATCTGACTTTGCTCAAATGTATTTCTTCACAACTACCTATGAGGCATTTGTTCTTTGCCGAATCCTATCTAAGTGGGAGGATAAAGTAATAGAAGTGGCCCTCACACTCACCCTCCTTTATTCTGGAATGCCTTCCCTCCCTGCCCAAGCTCCATCATTGTCCCATTCTGTTTTTTGCCCCCAACGTGCCCCGTGGTGTCCTTATTATGTACTTAGGGAGCTGAGACTGCCCATAAGCACCCCTTCTCATGGTGCTCCGGCAGGACTCTGTATGTCCTGGCTCCCTCACGCCTGCACCCACCTCCTCTTCCAGCCAAAGGGCCTGAGGGATTCTTTAGGAAGAGGGCTCATGCCCTCCAGTTGGTTGTAGAGTGCAGATTCCAACTCCAAACGCTAAGACAAAGGCCGTCCTTTTTCTGAAGAAGCTGGGTCTCCAGGTTTTTACCCCTGGGAAAGGATGCAGGAATTAATTTTTTAATTAATTTTCTTGAGCACCTGCTAGCTATTTGAGTAAATATCTCCGTTCATCCTGGTAGTAGATATTATTATCCCCAGTGTTTTGTTTTGTTTTGTTTTACTTTTTTTTATTGTGGTAAAATACAGAAAACACATAATTTACCATTCTAGTCATTTTTAAGCGTGCAGTGCTGTTAAGTACATTCACACTGCTCTGCAACTATTACTACTCTCCCTCTCCAGAACATGCACCTTCCCAAACTCAAACTCCCATTGAGTCAGTTCCCCACCCGGATCTCCCAGCCCCTGGGAATGGCCTACTTTCTGTCTCTATGAATTTGAATGTTCTAGGTCATCGAAGGTTAATGGATACAGTCAGCATGAACCTTTCTAATTATATACAAAGAGGCAAACAGGCAGGCATGAGCTGGAAGAACTCATCCTGTTATGTCCAGCAGGAAAAAATAGAATTCTCCTCTGTCCACAACTTTGAGTAAAGAGAGATACTTTGCAATGTCCTTCCTTTACCTGGGAACATCTGATACAAAAGTTGGAAAAGGAGTGGATATTTAGTAGCCTATAATAACTGGGGCTAGGCTCCATCTTTTTAGATATTTTATAAATATTTTACAATATCGACAAAATTTTTTTTTACAAATTTTTACATCAGACCTTTGTGTGGGGAACACACAAAGAATTTTCTGCCTTGTGAAATTCTTCCACCAGAGTCTGATTGCTTGGGAAGCTGGGTGACTTGGGGAGATGCAGGGGAAAGGAAGAAACTAACATCTGGGAAATGTCTACTATGTGCCCAACTGTTTCTATGTTCTCTAATTTGCAACAAAGAAAGAAAATCCTTCTATATCCACTACATTACTCCCATCTAAAGGTCTTGGAGACTCAGATAAGTTGAGTGGCTTGGGCAAAATCAGCACAGTCCTGCTACTGGTAAACGGCAGAGAAAACCTTGACCCAGAGCAGCTACCCACTCACTGTCCCCACTGAGGAGGAAGGCATCATGTGTTTTCCCTTCTCCAAGAATCATTAAGCTCAAAGAAATTCCTGCGGAATAAATTAGTCCAGGATCATCATCAAGACCACTGCAGAGAGACTGACACTTTACACATCTCTTAATGTATGCATTTATGGAAATGGATAAACAAGCCTGATTTACATTGTAACTTTGGTTGAGTTTTGCTTGACTTTGCATAATGAATTTTAACCTTCGTCGTGAGGTACATGAAATATAGATTCAAAAGTCAAAGCAATGGAATAAAGTGTGTGTTCAGAAAAGGAGAGACCTATACATAAGCCCTTGCCAGACTCTGGGGAGACATGAAAAAGAAACAGCAAGAGTTCTTTAGATCCTAGAAAGGTGATCATGAGAAAGCAAGTCAGAGATGACAGCAATGAAGAAGGAACTGGAAATTGAGTTGGGAAATTTCCAGTGCTTCTTCTCCCTCAACAATTTATGTCTCTCTAACACCAAAAAGGAAAACCATGGGTGAGCAAATGGCCCTTTCTTTGTAATGAGATGTCCAAGAGCCCCACTCTCATGCCTCCTTCCTGAGTTCAAGAAGCAGAGGTGAGTAAAAAATAAGGAGATATCTTGGCCCTCTGCCCAGTGAAGCTTTATCTTCCAGAATCCAAAGCCACTTCCTGACACCCTGAGGAAGACAAAATCAATCGCGGTGACTCTCTCCCCAGAAGGAGAGCAGATATTTGCCCAGTTACATTCAGTATCGGCCATACTTACTGAGAATTTTTAAAAGCAGATTCTTACAGATGTTCTAATAATTTTGAATGATGACTACTTCCTATCTTTTTCTTTTTAATTCATCTGTATTGAGGTATAATATATGTACAATAAAATGCACCCACTTTAAGTACCCAGTTTGGTGTCTTTTGATAAATATACCTGCCAATGCAGCAAAGATACAGAATATTTCCATCAACCCATCAGGCTGCCCCCACTGGTCCCAGGTGACCACTGATGTGCTTCCTGACACTATAAATTATTTTTACCTTTGCTGGACTTTTACATCAAAGAAACCATATGGTGTGCATACATTTGTACATAGTGTCTTTCACTTAGCATGATGCTTTCAAGACTCACTCATGTTGTTCCCATGTCGGGACATCATTTCATTTTGCTGCTGGGTACTATTTCCCTGTATGCATTGTGCAGACACACTGTAGTTGTTTATGCATTGACCTGCTGATGGACCTTCAGGTTGTTTCCAGCTGGGGGCTCTTATGAATCAACATGCTATAAACATTCTCAGACAACTTTTTGGATTAACACAGGTTTTATTATCTCTTGGGTAAACACCTACAAGGGAAATTTCTGGGTTGTATGGTATGTGTATGTTTAATTTTATGAGAAATTGTTTTCCAAAGTCTGTGCCATTTTGCACTCCTACCACAATGGGTAAGAGTTCTAATTGCTGGGGCACCTGGGCGGCTGTCACTAAACATCTGCCTTTGGCTCAGGTCATGAACCCAGAGTCCTGGGATCGAGTCCTACATGGGGCTCCCTGCTCAGTGGGAAGCCTGCTTCCCCCTCTCCCACTTCCCCAGCTTGTGCTCACACTCGCACTGTCTCTCTCTCTGTTAAATAAATAAAATCTTAAAAAAAGAGAGAGAGTTCTAATTGGTCTTCATCCTCAACAACATTGTGTGGTTAGCCTCTCATTTTAGCTATTGTCACAGCTCTGAAACAGTATCGCGCTGTGGTTCCAGCATCAATGTCCTGATGACTATTGATGTTAAGCATCTTTTCATTGGCTCTTTCTTTGTCTTTTATTCAAGGCTCTTGCCCATTTCTCCTTACTGGGTTGTCTTCTTATTAAAGACATTTAGTTATAGTTTATACAAACACACACATACATATATATAAAATAAATATATATAATTAAGTTATGTATATAACAAATACATATATGTTACTTAAATATTTTTATACAAATCCTTTGTCCAATATATGTACTGTGAATATTTCCTCTCAGTTCATGGCTTGCCTTTTGTTTTCTAAATAATGTCTTTTGAAGAGCAGAGGTTTTAAATTTTGATGAAGTACAATTTGTCATTGTTTATAGAGTTTATGATTTTGGTGTTCTTCTAAGGAACCTTAGTCTTCTCTAAGATTGCTCAGATTTTCTCCTGTTCCCCTTCTAAATGTTTCATCGTTCCAGTGTTTACATTTAGTTCTATGATCTAGTTAGTGTTCATTTTTGTGTATGTGAGGGAAGGAGTTCATTTTTCCAAGTAGGTATCCAGTGTTCCAACACCTTTTGCTTTTAACACTATCCTTTCCCAACTCTGTGATCTTGGTCTCTTTTTTGAAAATCCATTGATCATATACTCGTGGATTAGTATTTTCTTATCAACAACAAAGTAATCAGCTAGGCATAAAATGACCTGCCCTGGCTCATACTATATTCCTTTTACTTCTTTGTTTATTTATATTCTCAATGTTCTGGAGAGTTCTGAAGGAGGCAACCAAAAATCTTATAGCATAATAATCAACAAGCAGGAAGCAAAGCTAAGACTCAACCCAGGCTTCTAATTCCAAAGTCAGTTCTTTCTCCTAGTCCATATGCCAAGCACAATATGACACCCTGTGCTCAGTCCGTGAGTGCAGATTTGTTCTGTCCCCACCGCGTTCTAGCACATCCCCAGGCTGAGGGTAGATTGGTGAGAAAAGCAGAGAGAGACCTCTGTTCTGAAGGAGCAAGTTTTCTAGTAGAAGGAGGCAGGAAATAAACACACAAAGGTAGATAAATGGAGAACTAGGGAAAAAAGAGAGACAGGTCATTGCAGGCACTGAGAACTTCTCCAAAGAAGATGAAATGAGGTAATATGGTGGAAGGATGACTCAGGGCGATTGCTTTCTCATATAAAGGGTCTTTCCGATGGATACCGGCATGATAAAGAATAAGCCAAGAACACAAGGGTGGGAGGTGTTAAGGACAGAGAAAGGCCAGGATACTACAATAAATGAGGGAAAACAGAGGGACATTGGAGGGTATGCTGGACTCCACAGGACCCACCACAGTCTCCAAACTTTGGTCTGCAAGTTATGAGAATCCTCTGGAGGATTTCACGCAGGATAAAGATCACTCCTAGCTGTTCTATGGGGCATAAGACCAGGCAAGGCGGGAGGAAGAAGCCAGAAGGACCAGGTAAGAGGCTCCAGGAGCGGGCAGGGGAGATGCTGCAGTAGTGGAGATGTTGAGAAGCATTAAAATCAATACATATTTTAAAACCAGAGCCATCAAGAAGTCCTTCCCGACGGAATGTTGGAAGGAGAGAGAAAGGGATCAGAGACGTCTCCTAAGTGTAGGGACAGTGCTGCCATCTGCTGATGAAACTGAATTTGGAGGAGGGAAATGAAATTTGGACTACGTAAGGTTTAAGGTACTTAAGAGATGTTTAAACATAGCTTCTGAGTAAGTAGTTTGGTAATATCACACGGGAACTCAGGGGAAAGGTCCAGCATAGAGAGGCAACCTTGAGGGTATCAGCTAATAGATGGTATTCGAGGTCACAGGAGTGGATGAAATCGTTTAACATGAGATTGTTGAAAGAGAACCTATCTTCTTGGGTGAAGATTTGAAGAAGAGAAACAGGATTTTTTTTTTAAAGATTTTAATTATTTATTTGTCAGAGAGATTCGCGGGGGCGAACTCTCGGTAGGCAGGAGAAGCAAGCTCCCTGCTGAGCAAGAAACCCAATGTGAAGCTTGATCCCAGGGCTCTGGGATGGTGACCTGAGTCAAAGACAGATATTTAACGCACTGAACCACCCAGGCGTCGCAAGAAATGAGGTTTTTGTAGAATACTGCCATGGGTGTGTTATGGAGTGCATGGATTTCAACATTTTTAGAATGAATTAAAGACTGCCAACAGCCATTTCTCATGATGCCTACTCACTATGTCTAATTACCAACAGATTGTTAGCACATATTGGTTGTATACTACACGCATGAAACTGTGATAACTGAATTGCATGTATGACTTAGGGGATCAGGTACTCTGTTAGCCCCTTTTTACATGTAATAAAACTGAGCATTGTAGATATTAAGTGATGCTCTAACACAGTGTCACTTCTCGGTCTTATAACAATAAGGCCGATGACATTTGACCACCATACATAGTCTCGGCAGTGGAAGAATGAGCAGTTTGCTTTGCTCCCAGTATTTCATGTAATCTAAAATGTCATTGATCCTAACATGCCAGCATTGTTTTATATTCCACTAAGAAAGAAAGAAATCCTTCCAACTAAACTGTGACACAATTTCCACTTGGGATATTTACATATAATTCTTGAAATAACTTATTTAGACTTAATTAGACCACAAGTGTTATGTACATAAAGGGAAAATAGAAGCAAAATGTATTAAGATTTTTGTAAAACTTTCATGTTTAAGTACAGCTCTTCTGAAACACTTTTTGGCTCAGAGAGCTCAATGTCCACTTTTTTTTTTAACTAAAATCCTCCTTTGAACCATTTAAAGTGTTGGTGACACAGCACTTCTTAAAAGAATGCATGATTCCCTGCTGGGCTTTAAAGCGTGCTTTGCAAACCAGGAATGTTGGTCTACTGGTGATCCTGCCTCAGGAAAACCAGTAAATACCCCTGCTTTAATACCTTTCTCACCTTCTCCCAGAGATATTTGGTTTCTGGAAGTTACAAGTGGAGCTCTTCACTGTCAGGTTTTCTTCCCAGCCGACTTTGTTGCTGGCGCTCTCCAGGGCTGGGATGGTGATAGCCACAGCACGACTGCCACCGTGCCCTCAGAGGCGGTAAGGCAACACCCACAGCTGCCGGCGTCCGGATGTCAGAGATGCAAAAGGTGAACAGTGTGTGCAGCCCAGAATCCACGAAATCCAGTACTTAATGGCAGAAGTAAGGGGGGAAATTAGCAAAACCTGTCCTGCCACAGCACAATGCAAAGGACTTACAGGGTTAAAAACATACAGTGCTGATGTTTTTCCTGGTTTCCTGGATATCATGGATCACAAGACAATCAGCTCTGCTTCTGTAAATTCAAGTGATTTTAGTGCTATTTTAATTATCTGCATTTTCCAGTGTTCCTAAATTGAACCTAGATCCTTGGTGTGATATTTTAAAGCGGTCTCGTGTAATTCGATATGTTCTTGTTTCACTTCAGTCAATGTTATTACTTTTTGCGTGTCCAGAGGCACCGTACACGTATAGCACAAGAGTATTTGTACAGAATGTTGGAGATCGAAATACATGTTTGTGAGACACTTTTCCAGAATGATCATCTTAATTTTGACATGCACGCTGTTGTCAAGCAATAGAAAGTCGAGTACATGCGTCACCCGGTAAAAGGTCCCCAGCTGTTCCCCCGAGCTGTAGCGAGGGTTTTCCCGGCTCTGCAAGGCTTTAAATTTTCAAAGCTGAGCAGCGCCATCTAGTGGTGAAAACCAGAACTGCGGGGCCTTTTCCTTCTCAGAGTTGTTGGTCTTTGCAACAGTAGGTCCTTGGTCCTGTTTTATTTCCAAGACAGTTACGGAGTCACACTTGTGTTTGTGTTGCTGATACAAGTTTTATAAAGGATGACCAGGGGCACCTGGGTGGCTCAGTTGATTAAGCGACTGCCTTCGGCTCAGGTCATGATCCCGGAGACCCGGGATCGAGCCCCGCATCAGGCTCCCTGCTCGGCAGGAAGCCTGCTTCTCCCTCTCTCACTCCCCCTGCTTGTGTTCCCTTCTCCCTGTATTTCTCTCTGTCAAATAAACAAATAAAATCTTTAGGAAAAAAAAAAAAGGCTGACCAAAATTTCAGAACCCTAAAACTCTTCGAGGGAGTAACATATACCCAGTATTTCCTATAAACATTCATAGTAACTTTCTAACCCTTTTTACAAGTTACTGGATTATCTTAGCAGCATCAGAGACTTTCTGCCTAAAGATGGCCACATCATAATGATGAAAGGTATGTTTCTTCCATAGGATTACCTCACTGAGTGACTCCTAGTCTATGATTCACTTGTCTACTTCAATTATTCTACAAATTGCCGATACACACAAAACCTATCCTTGTATTGATTGTCTTATTACTTATCCCCTAATGACTTTTTAGAAATTCTTCGCCAGATAAGCTCTATGAAGAAAATGTTTTATATTATTGCTTCGTTCAAATAGACATTTTCTGGTAGCACAACAAATGACATTTCTGGAAATTTTAAAAAATGTGACGGATCATCACTTCTGTGGGATGTCAAGCTATTATTTGTGAAGTTATATGACTTGCCAAGAACAGTGGCTTTATTTTGATCAGTTTCCTGATTCTTTTGGATTCTTAGCCACAATTTTCCACTTTTATTATTTTGTTATCTTGTTTCTACAACAAATAACAGCAATAGTGAGATGGGTTTCATCTAGCATTCTATTTGCTCAAAATTTCTCTTGACTGTTATTTCCCTATTTCCAGAGAATAATGGCACCTCTGTCCCTGAAGAGGTCCAGCAACGGTGGGGTGTCATGCATCTCTGCTCGCTTACTGGATTGGACTTTGATTACTTTTTGTCTACATTTCCCTCTGGATTCGGATCTGGAAGTCACTAGACTGATGACAGTGTTAAGAAAAATTACTCAAGGGGTGCCCAGCTGACACCTTTGGTTAAGCAACCCACTCTTGGTTTCAGCTCAGGTCCTGATCTCAGGGTCACAAGACTAAGCCCCGGGCTCCAGGCTTAGCACAGAGTCTGGTTGGGACTCTCTCTCCCTCTCCTTCTGCACCTGCTCCCTGCTCACTCTCTCTCTCCCTCTAAAATAAATAAATAAATCTTCACAAAAAGAACAATTAATTCAAAACTGGGTTATAAGGCAAAAAGATGAGTGACACATCCTTTCCTCTCATATAGAAGGGAAGGATCAAAGGATTATTTTAACTGTTTACTACTGATTAAGATTGCCAGGTGCTATAAGTTAACATGTATGCTAACTTACAGATTTTTTTTCTGATACAGATGAAAATAATTTCTGTCCAGTGGAAAAGATAACCCACAAAATGTTACAGTTTGCTGCCCTAAAGGACATTAGCCAGTTCTGTATTGTAGCCAGTAATCACTCCCAGTTCTGTATCATAATCTTATGGTAACAGTCCCTTTTAAATTGTCCATAAAAAATATGAAGCTCCTCAAATGGCCTTTGAAATTATCTTCCTATCTCACTAATAATCAATACATTGATTTTAATCAATAAATTGAATAAAATCTCTGACAAGTGCTCCAATTGTATATGTCCATGATTTTACCTTTTGAAAACTACACTTTAGCTGTCTGAAATGTGGTTTTATTCATCTTTGTTATTCTGAGCTTAACATTGTAAGTAATATATGGATGGATGTTTAAACAAGGGTTCATGAATGAAGGGCTCCCGTCCTTCACTTCCAGGGCTGTGAATACAAAGCAGCAAGAGTGGCAGTCCTCCATCTCTGAATATATATACATACAGGTATATTTACATATTTTATGTTATATAATTATAATAATTTTGTAATTATGCTATACAATTATAATTATGTAATGATGTATATAATAATTATATAATTATGTTATATAATTATATAATTACACAATTATGTCATATAATTATGTTATATAATCACTGTTGTGTTATGCAATAATTAGATATTATAATAATTAAATTATGGTTTTTATAATTATTTATACTATACAATAATTATGATATGGAAACATACCATTATATACCATGCTTAAGGGTTTGCTCTGCTAGTTAGAATTTGTAAGTCTGTTTTTATGTCTATTAGTTTCTTATTGCTGCTATAACAAAGTATCAGAAATTTCGTGGCTTAGTAAAACATACATTTGTTGTCTGACAGTTCTGGAGAGCTGACCTCTGAAATCAAGGTATCAGGAGGGCTGAAGGCTCTAGGGCAGAATCTGTCCCTTGCCTTTTCTGGCTTCTGGAGGTCACCTATCTTCCTTGGCTCCTGGGCCACACATCACGCCAGCCTATCCTGTGACTTTGACCCTGCTGCCTCCCTCTTGTAAAGACGGTTGGAATAGCACTGAGTCCCCCTTTGATAACTCAGCATGATCTCCTCGTCTCAGAAACCCTGACTTACTCACATCTGCAAAGACTTTTTGACCACTTGAGGTGACATACTCATATTCGGATGTCTTACCTGTCACAAAGGCTACAGTCTTCAAAAATGCCAAGAAACTTAGTTCATGCACATACAGACAGGATAATTTCACAAAGTCACATTGAGATGTTCATTCCTCACTTCTTGCGTTTGCAACACTATTACATTTCTCAGTATGGTCTACACATGTTCTTTAATTTCATGGAATTCAGGATACCACAGGCACAGATTTTGGGGTCAAACAAATTCGATCAAACCCTGGCAAGAGCACCTGACCTCTTGGGCTCCAGCTTCATCAGCCATTTCAAGTTGAGGACAATGCTTACCCTGTGAGTTTACCGGGAAGCTAAATGAGATAATGTATGCAATGGGCTTGCCAGAATAAATTAGCATTTGTTCCTATTCTTACTGAAATCTGAACCCATGTTCCACTCTGTGCTCCCACCATGGCCCGAGCCACTGCTCTTCCCAGCAAGAGGAGCTGCAGAACCTCACGATCTCTGACTTCCATTCCACTCACAGACCTCGCTGCCGATTCTCAAAAGAACCGAGAAGAATCCCATGACAACTCATGCCCGATCGTGTTGCTTCTCTGTTCCAAGTCCTGCAGTGATCCTCCACTTCACTCAGAGTCAAGCTTCATTTCTCGTCTGCCCTTTTCTTCCTCAATCTGCCCCCTTCACCACCCCAGCTGCCTGATAACTGGGGATTCCTGAGCACCCCCAGCTTTGTTCCTGTCTTAAGGACTTCACAGGTTCTGTTTCCACGACCTAGGACTCTGCTCCGCCTGCCATCTGCCCTCCTCTGCTTAACCCCCATCTCTCCATCAGAGTTCATTTCTGCATCGCTTTCAAGTTTGTGTTCAAGTCTCACCTTCCCATGGAGGCCTATCCTTCCTTGCTGCCTTTTTAAACTTGCAGACCTGTTGGGGCCTCCTGGCGCCCACTAGTTTGCGGCCATTAGTGGAAGTCGGCTGGGATGGCCTCTTGGGCTTCTCCGGAATACTTCCGCCGTGACCTAGCTGAATCTTCGCTCCCTCGGCTCTTAGCCCACGGGCAGACTGGAGAACTTAGCCCCACCCAGCAGTCCGGCCCTAACTCTGCCTAAGGCCTTAGTGATAGCCACTAATGAGCTCCTATTGGCCCCTGCTACTTCTTGTACTCCCTCCTTTCCTCTCTCTATAACTGTGTCTCTGAGACAATAAAGCTGAGATTGCTGCGCCTTCACGGCTGACTCAACTCCCTGCTTGGTGTGGTTTCTTTCCCGGTTTCAGGGGGGTGACTGGGCTGTCAACACTTACCATCTCGCTCAGCCCCCCGGAGGGTAACAGGCTGGTCTAGTTATCCCTCCCCGTACCACTGTTGCGGAGAGAGCAACACAGACCCATCTCCCATCTTTCCCCCTGCTCTGCTGAAATGTTTACCATAGGGTTTATCACTGTCTAACATACTCTGTTTTTCGTATTTATTTGGGTTATGTCTCCCTTCAGCTAAAATAGAAGTTCTGTGAGGATAAAAATTATTGTTTTGTTAACTAATGTCTTATCGTAGTGCCCAGAGGCTGGCTTGCACCTGTTAGGTGCAGCGAAAAGTATTTACAGAACAGATGAGGGCATCAAACTTGAAGTTGATTGCTGGGGCCAATCGTCTCTCACACTGTTTCTTCTCCATTCCGTTTCCCGCTATCTTACAGACTCTTAACCCACATATGTTGCCATATCTGTAAAAACTGTAGAAAATATAGAATATGTAAATATGAAAATATATGTAAAAAATATAGAAATGTTCTAACATAAACTGAATATACTTGTCAAATTTTGCTATTGATATGGCCATATTCATAGTCTAATGTCAACGTTTCTTTCAAAAACCATGATACGCACATCCAAGTTATTTCAACTCATCAAAGAAGAAATTTAAAAGTTTACCCACTGATGACTTTCACAAAAGCTCCAAGGAGAGAAAACAGTTATGACCATGTGCTAATCCACTTCAAGTATTTTGGCCTGGAATCAGAATTTTTTTTGTTCACTGTTTTTTGTTTCAGTGCTATAATTTCACCAAGGACTTTTTTGTGAGTATTTAACTTATACTGACACGATTCTAAGAATATCTTATGAATTACACAGACTAATATGGCTAGAGTTTTCTATATTTGCTATATAAATATAAACTATAAAATACACCTACTGGGGCACCTGGGTGGCTCAGTTGGTTGAGCGACTGCATGTTCCCTCTCTGGCTGTGTTTCTCTCTGTCAAATAAATAAAATCTTTAAAAAAAAGATACAACACACCTACTGTCCATGTGGTTTTCTCTCCCATTCTACCTAGCGGATAAGCAACTGAGTTGACAGTAATGTGACTTAATAAAAATGTAGCTACATTTTATTAACTTTTCCAAAAAACACCTCAGCCTGTACTGAGTTAGTTAGATCTGCTTTCACAGAGGAGTGAATTTAAATGCAGAAGTTGAACTAGATTATAAACGTTTATGGGTTATGGTTCCATTTATTGAGGTTCTCCTTGAGCCTGATCTGGGGCATTTGTTATTTCTAATTCTTCAACACCCCAGCAGGAGGGTGACATTACTATTTCTGTGTCATAGCGTAGCACAGAGATCAAGGACATTGCTGAAGCAGAACAGAAGGGCTGAGGTCTGAACAGAAGGGCTGAGGTCTGAAGCTAAGCCCAGGCTTATACTCATTCTCATTTACGTCCCTTTCAAAATAAGAGGCTCTAACTCTAAAATTTGCCTTCTACACCTCTCACTCCCCTGAAAGTACTTTTGATAGGGTCCCCAGTGGTCTCTCTGTCGCCAAGTTTGGAACAAGACATTCCATCCATGCCTTAGCTGACCCTTCTGCATTTAACATTGTTGACCACGTTCTGTTGATGAAAGGGCCCCTTCTCTTGCCTTCCTGGACAGGAGTCCTCTTCTGGTGGCTTCCTAGCTGCTGGGCCACTCCCTCCCCCTGCGCTCTGCTGGCTGCATGTCCTCTACCTCACTCCTAAATGCTGGAGCCCTTCAGAGCTTTGTTCCAAGCTGCTTTGTCCTGTCTTTTCCTCATTCATCTGTTTCTTCAGCCTTTGTGATGTGCTGGGGAGGTACGGTAGCAAGAGAGGTCAACATGAAGGGGATCAGGACACGATGCAGCATTTCCCAGCAAACTGAGAGAGTTCTGTGAAGGAGCCCTCTGGAGGAGGGGAGCCATGGAGGGACAGCCGTGGGTGGAGGGGGATGGGGGAGCACCCTAGGGCTTTCCTGAGATAGGAGCATTTAAGTTGACATTTAAAGGTGTGTAGAAGTCCTCCAGTGGAACAGAAGGAATTGTTCTGGCAATGGAAGCTGTGGATAAGAAGGCACTGAGCTTGTACCAGGTGGGCATTCCTGAGAAGCTCAGGCAAGGGGACAACCTGAAGCAGAGGCTGGAAAAAGGGCGAGAGGAAATCACGCTGTGCCCTACAGGCTACATTAAGGCTTTTACAGGTCCCCTGAGAATAGCAAGGTTGTTGAAGGACTGTAAGTGACAGGACCTTATTTGCGTTTTTGCAAAACCACTCTGGCTGCAGCAATAAGAACATATTGGGGATGGGAATGGGGAAAATCACTGAGGTTTTTGGGTTGGTTTATTTCCACAGTCTTCAAAATACACTCTTCATGTATGTCATTGCTCCATTCCAAACTGCTACCGACATAACTTTTTATCTCCCTCAATGCATGAATATGTGCTGATTGTAAAAATAATTTTAAACACCTGTAATGATGAGTGAAGTTCTGCCCTGACTCTCCATGACAAAGCCATTCCTCTCCCCGGAAGTAAGAATCCATCGAGAGGCTTTTCTATGGATTTTCACATGAAAGGTCCACCCCCAAGATGTTTTGGACCCTCGTCTAGCTCTGCCTGGTCATGTTGTTGTAGATAAAAACCTGTCATTACAAAGGGCTGTGATAGGTACGCTCGTCTACTGTTACTGGGAATAATCATGGCAATTTGTTTTGTTTTGTTTTGGGGGTCCCAAGTATTTTAAAAACCTCTGCTTTGAATCTCTCGTGGATGTTGTGGAAGGAAAGGGTATTGCTTAGGTAACCTGCGGTGTTAATCTGCGTGGGTTGCCACAGTGAAGTTCCGAACAGGTCTTCCACAACGGAAGTTTATTTTCTCATAGCTGGAGAATGGTGCGGTGGGAAAAAAGGCAGAAGAAAAATTATTGGATTTCCTTACTACCTATAGCCCATTGACAAGTCCTTAAAACAGGCAGAGTGACATTCCTCTAGGGACACAACTGCCTCAATATTAATACTTTGTTAAGGGCAAAGGACAATCCTAGCCTGCCTGCCTGTACATCTTCTTTAACATAGAAAAATTCCTTTGGAAACTTCCTTTATCTTTAAACCTCCTAAGTATATGGCCCACCGATACACATCTGAAGGGTCTCATGACTAAGGTTTTATTAGACAGTAATACAGGGCCTTTTCCCAACAATAGCTAGCCCCTTCAAGGTCCTGGAAACCTTACTTCCAAAATTCCTTGGAGACTTATGCTCTCCCTAACCCCCTCCCAATTTGAAAGTATATATGGGCCAGGTGACATGACCCCCTTGCAGTAGTCCCAGGAAACTTTCAGGATGACCCCACCCAGTCACTCCTTCCAAAGAAATCCCAAAGTCCTTGACCTTTACGGAGAAGGACATACATAATCTGTTCTATAAAGCGTGTGTAGGCAGGGTGTAGGTCTTGGCAAGAATAGAAGCAGGAGAAGGAGCGAAGAAAGCAGGCTTTCATGGGGTCCTTCCAGGTTCCCTGTCTCACTGTGACTTACTCATTCTATTACTGGAAGCCTGTACCTCCCACTCCCCTGCACTTATTTGCCCCACTTCCGCTGCTCCCTCCCCATAATTGTCAGTGTGTTATCTGTTTATAGGTCTTCTAATTGGACTTTAAATTTTTTATTTAACTTCTTTTATTAACAATTTCATTTACTTATTTGTCAGAGAGGAGGGAACAAGCAAGGGGAGGGGCAGGCAGAAGAGCAGCAGGCTCCCCACTGAACAAGGAGGTGGATGCGGGACTCTGGCCCAGGACCCTGAGATTAAGACCTGAGCTGAAGGCAGACACTTACTGACTGAGCCACCCATGCAGCCCCCAATCAGAATTTTTTTTGAAGGATTGCTATTGCAGTCTGAATCCTCTCAGCAATTTCTCTTCTAGAAAGTACAAGTGAAAATACTAGCAAATGAAACTGAAATTAAAAAGAGTAAAAAAATAGGGGCGCCTGGGTGGCTCAGTTGGTTGAGCAACTGCCTTCGGCTCAGGCCATGATCCCGGAGACCTGGGATCAAGCCTCACATCAGGCTCCCTGCCTGGTGGGAAGCTTGCTTCTCCCTCTCTCACTCCCCCTGCTTGTGTTCCCTCTCTGGCTGTGTTTCTCTCTGTCAAATAAATAAATAAAATCTTTAAAAAAAAAAAAGAGTAAAAATATATACTGATACAAAACATAAGTTAAACTGCTCCATGCTCCTGCCTGGGAAGACAAAATGAGGCAGTTGTGTTTTGTTGTGTGTGTGTGTGTGTTTAAGATTTTATTTGACAGAAACACAGCCAGAGAGGGAACACAAGCATCCAGAGTGAGAAGGAGAAGTAGGCAGGGGTGACCCCGGAACGCCCACCCCGGAACTCCGGGATCGTGACCTGAGGGGAAGGCAGAGGCCCAACCACTGAACCACCCAGGCGCCATGAGGCTGTTGTTTTAATAGGGTCCGTGGTCGAAGGAACGAGGCTGCTACAAAAGCGAAGGTCAAGCAAAGCTTTATTTCCCGCCAAGCATCAGAGAAAAGGACCACGCCTGACTTCTCAGGCCAGCTTTTATAGGGCACCCCCTCACCCCAAATCACAAGCTGACTAGGGTCACGTCTGCACCCGAGCTGACCCACTCACATGGCTTGCCCGAGTTAATTTGTACTTCCATGGGCCCTGGACCCCGGAGGTGGGGGCACCTGAGCATTCCCATCCAACCCCAAGTTCTGGTAATGGGCCACCCATTCTTAGTTTGCATCTAAATACCTCCCCAATGGGAGGTTAAGGGGGTTAACTGATTGGGCATCTCCCCCAACCTGGCTCGCCTTTGTTTTCCAGGGGCCATTTGTCCATAATACCTGGAGCTGTTTTTCTGAGTAAACAGATGGTGGCTTAGATTCCAAAACTGGACCTTACAGTTTCTATGGGCATTTCCAGTGAGTGCTATCAGGAGAGCCCATGTGTTTGGTAAGAGCACTTTTCTACAATTTCTTCACCCAGATTTTATATGAGAATTCACCTAAAAATTCAAATGGGAACATACATAACACTTTCCTCCATAATTTAAATTTAAAATTCATTTTCCTTCATTTTTTTTTTCTTCCTCTCAAATCTTTCCATTTTCCACCCACATTTTATTTGGTCATTTTCTTTTCTTTTCTTTTTAAAAGATTTTATTTACTTGACAGAGAGAAATGAAAGGGCAGAATAAAGACTGACTTCATCTCCCGTGCTGCGCCCCCATCTTTTGTAATCCCACAGCTTGACCCCTCCCCAGAAAAACTGCATGCAAATATTGCCCAGCTTTGGCCTGGCCTGCCTTACGCAGCTGCCACCTGGCCAAACCCCGCCTATTACCACCCTCCCCCTATATAGGTATTGTGCTTCTGAAGATGATGCTTTTTCTCCGCATCTCGCTCCTGCGTTGGTGAGTATGGGAGATTGAGCCTGGGCTAGCTCATATAGAGGCTAGGCTCTTTGTTTTTGCATCGGACTCAGCGACTCCCTGGTGGTCTTTGGGGATCTTTAAATCTGGGCATAACAAGAAACACAGCCAGAGAGGGAACACAAGCAGGGGAAGTGAGAGAGGGAGAAGCAGGCTTCCTGCTCAGCAGGGAGCCTGATGTGGAACTTGATCCCAGGTCTCTGGGATCATGACTTGAGCCGAAGGCAGACACTTAATGACTGAGCCACTCAGGTGCCCCTCTTTTTGGTCATTTTCTGTTTTCACAGCTGTTGAAAGGGAATCTTGCCCTCTGAGGGTCCTCTGTGTTGCCCCCACCCAGTGGACTCATCACATCTCCTCTTTACAACTGAGTTGTTACAAAGTAAACAGGGAAGGAATAGTGACTGGAAAAAGAAAAGAAGAACGTCGAAATATAATAATGGGGATTTGTATTTTCATGAAATAATATGTCCACCTATCTTTCATTTACTCGATTGACCCCTTTATCAGAAATTGAAATATATAGAGAATAAAGTGTCACCTAAAATCGCTCTTTTTAAAAGGTTAGGTGACAAATTGCCACACATCCAACACGTTGTTCCACTTCTGGGTATAGATTTCTGAAATCACTGAAAGCAGGAATTTGAAGAGATGTTTGTTCATAGCAGCAATATCCAAGAGGTAGGCACCACCCCAGGTCCATTGATGGATGGGTGGACAATGAAAACGCGGTCTGTCCACACGGTGGCATGTTTCAGCCCTAAAACGGAAGGAAACTCTGAAACACTACCACACCCAAGAACTCTGAGGACATTACGCTAAGTGAAATCAGCCAGTCACAGAGGGTGAATACGGTAAGGTTCTGTTTACACGAGGTACCTAGAACAACCAAACTCAAGAGTAGAAAGTAGAATGACAGTGGCTGGTGGGAGTGAGAGGGGGAGTTAGTGTTTAATGGGGACAGTTTTAGTGTTGCAAAATGAAAAATGGGACTGTGTTACACTGTATCTTGCACAGAGATGTGAATATACTTCACATCGCTGAGCTGTACCTATGTTCTGCTGCTGAGAAATAGTGCGATTTATACTAAGAATACGTATTTGGTCTTCTTCCCATTTCTGGCACAGAGCTCCTAAAAACCTTGGAATTTCCTGTGATGAGAGCAATAAAGTTAGTTTTGGTTCCATTCATGAGGGGACTTTTAGACCTTAGGATGGGGGCTGGTTGCCAAGCCAGTGATTGGAGGTTTGGAATTTCAGTCCCACCCCCCTGGCCTCTGGGGTGACCAGAGACTTAAATCATCTCAAATACTTTGTGGAAGTTGCAAGTGAAAAAGGGCTTCAGCTGCCTCCATTTTCCCTCCAAACTTTCCGGTTGGGTTCTTCTCCCCCCTGTGTTTTCTGAATCAGGTGGAAAGCCCTGAGGGCAAAGCCTTCCCAGATTTGAACTGAAACTATCCCCTGAAGCACTAAGGACGCCCCGGCCAGTAAGATCCGCCGGGATTGACACACACATTGATCGATTTGACCTTCACTGCCCAGCCTGCCTGGACCCACCCACCTCTGCCCATACTTTCCTTATATAAACCCAGAAGTATTTTCATTTTACACTTTGGAGACAGTCTTTGAGCTGCTGCTCCGCAGTGTTCCTGGGGTTATTCTCACTGAAATAAATCCCTTTCTTGCTACCCCACCACTCCTCTCTCTACCTTTGGGTTTTGTCAGCAGTAAGTGGTCCACCTGATCTGTTTGGGAGCCCCCGGGCCAGGCTCTCCTGCATCCTGGCATCCCACCTATACTAAAATGTGATTTTCTACATGGGCCACTGTATTTAGTCTGGACCCTAAAATGACTCAGAATCTCCTGGAGTAGTATTCCTTAGTCCTGTCCTGTTTCTAGGTGAATTAGATGCTTGGATGTATTTTTAAGCTAAAACGAAATACCTAGACACAGTTATAGGCTTGCATAATCACTGCATCATTAATTACTTGCTATTTATGAGCAACTGAATAATCATGATAACTTATTCTGTTTCCAATCTGGGCCAAACCTCCTATTTAAAGGACTGAAGATACAGTTCAAACCATTTAAACAACCCTGTGAGGAGCTGGAAAGTGAGAGCCCATCGGGCGGAAATCCACGTTGGCAGCATCCAGAAGCTTCTGACTCACATCATTGGCCACAGGGGTCTGGTCCTTGAATGTCAGTGTCCCAGACTGACCCAAAGTAGGGACTTCAATGAGAGATTCTCTGTCCCATAAAACTGAAACCTCCCAGGAGGTTCTTATATCACCTCACCCTTTAAGGTACTGGAAGGATTCCCTTGGTTTCCACTAAACCAGTCTGAAAACCAGAAATCTGTCTTTGAGAAGCTGTATCACACAGATTTATATGCAAATTCACACCCCGGGTGAGGGGGAGGGGGGTGCAGCACCTGTGTGTTTATTTAGAGCTGCCTGAGGCTCTGGTCCACCCAGGCACCCACCAGAAGTAAGGATACACCCTGGGGCACATGCACACACTTTATCACAGGCTCAAAGAATGCTGGCAGATAATTTTCTGAGGAAAAAGAGCACATCATTGTTTTGTTTTGTTTTTTGCTTTTTTAAAGATTTTTTTATTTGACAGAGAGAAACACAGCTAGAGAGGGAACACAAGCAGGGGGAGTGAGAGGGGGAGAAGCAGGCTTCCCGCCTAGCAGGGAGCCCGATGTGGGACTTGATCCTGGGTCTCCGGGATCACGACCCGAGCCGAAGGCAGTCGCCCAACCAACTGAGCCACCCAGGCGCCCCACATCATTGTTAAAAAAAAAAAAAAAATCAGTAAACATAGGAGGAAACTAGTTCCATAAAGAATCAGGAGAAACTATAACAAACAGTATAAATTAACCCATTTTTGAACAAACTCTGCTATCCTTCTCCACTTAGAACACCAGTCCTGTCATGAGGAAAAACCTCAGACAGCCCCAAACTGAGGAACATTCCGCAAAATATACCTCAAAACTGTCAAGATCACAGAAAGCTAGGGGAGGATCGGAAGTATCACAAACAGGTAAGGCCTGGGAGAGAGGATGACTCAGCACAGCCTGGTGTCCCTGGGTGGGATCCTGGCACAAAAAGAGGGCTCCGGAGGGAAAGCTATTGAAATCCAAATGAGGTCACAGTTTAGTTAATAACAATGAACCAGTGTTACTGTTTTAGTTTTGCATTAACCCCCTCAGAACCTGCTGGAGCAAACAAGATAAAATCATAGAACTATCGGGGTGCCTGGGTGGCTCAGTTGGTTAAGCGACTGCCTTCAGCTCAGGTCATGATCTCGGAGATCCGGGATCGAGTCCCATATCGGGCTCCCTGCTCAGCGGGAAGCCTGCTTCTCCCTCTCTCACTCCCTCTGCTTGTGTTCCCTCTCTCTCTTCGTTTCTCTCTATCAAATAAAAAAATAAAATCTTTATTAAAAAAAAAAATCATAGAACTATCACCTGTGTATCCCTGTCTGATGACTCAACCCACGGCAAGTTTCGACACCCATCATGGGTCCGTGGCATCCCTGCTGAGGGGGTCAGAGGGCGTGCAGGACCGATGTCACCCAACGTGGAGCTCTGGCTAGTGCTCTTGCCATGAATAATAAAGTCCTACGTCTCTGACTCAAGAGTCTTGGTCTTCCGCTGCATCCAGGCAACAATTCAGGCTAATTTGTCAGCTTGCAAAAATATAAAATCCCCGATCTTACATAACTCTTACCACAGGCCCAGAGCATTCATCTTCGCAGACATTGCAATCCTGAGTTTCGGATCCCGTGCCTCCCTCATCAGGCATTCATACCCCTGTGTAGCCCCTGCCTCTTGAATCTGGGCTGGCCAGTAAAATGTGGTAGAAATGACACAGTGTGTCTTCTGAAAGGCACTTTGTAGCTTCTGCTCAGGAGGTTAGAACGCTTGCTCCGGGGAAGTCAGCTACCCCTTAAGTCCAGCTACAAGGGCTCCTGGGTGGCTTAGTTGGTTAAACATTCAACTCTTGGTTTCAGCTCAGGTCATGATCTCACCGTCGTGAGATCAAGCCCTATGTTGGGCTCTGCGCTCAGCAAGGAGTCTGCTTGAGATTCTTTCCCTTTGCCCCCCACTCCAATAAATAAATCTTAAAAAAAAAAAAATCCAACTACCCTGAGACCACCAGGCTTTAAGAAAGCCCCAAGACAGCCACAGAGTGGGGAAAGAGATGCCAGAGCAGAGCCCACTGAAGCCCAGATTCCAGGCATGGGAGTGGAGAATCCTTTAAACAGCTCTGATGAATTCAGCCCCACCTACCGCATGAGAGGAACGGAGTTAGAGAATCCCAATGAGAGCAGAGGAGGCTAAGCCCAGCCCACTGCCCAGACCATCAGGCACAGCAGTACACTTTTTTAAGTCACAGAGATCAGACGTGCTCATTACATGGCAACAGGTGGTAGGAGGCAGGATGAGGAAGGCAGCTAAGCATGGATGTGCCGGCGAAGCCTGGCTTTCGCAGAACTCTAGAGAGAGCTCTCTAGTGAAAATCATTCTGTGATTCTCTGAACAGCCTTGAAACAAAGGAGCAGGGTTTTTTGCATGCAGCCTCCCCTACCCAAGAGAGAGTCACTGGCCAAGGGGCTGAGCTTCCCAGTCTGGGCTGTAATTGCCCCGGGTCAACCCACTGGAGCGGGTGGGACCTGACAGCCCTTAGACTGGGCACGGGGAGCAGTGGGGATTGGGATCAGTAAGCATACAGTGAGAGGGGGTCTGCCACATTCCCTCCACATCACCTATCTCCAACCACCACCAGCCCTTGTCCAAGTCAGGGAAACAGCACCTAATTCACCTTCCAGTTCTGCCCTTATCACCTGCCAATCTCCACACAGCATCCAGAAGGATCTCTTGCACTGAGTTTAGTCTGGGCATTGGGATTGAAATCCTCCCCTGGATTGCCATTGTCCTTAATGAATTTCAAATTCCTCACCCTACCCCACAAGGATCCTAGTGGTCTGGCCTTGCTGAGCTCTTCATTCTCACCGAAGGCCTCCGTCCCCTACCCTGGCCTTCCTGGGGTTCTGACTCTCGAAGGTCAGGCTCAGGGCCCATAGCACCAGCTATAGTTCTTCCTCGAGGGCTCTCCTCAGCTGCCCCCACCTGAGAGAGGGACGAGGGAGGGAGGCTGGGTGCAGGAACAAAAGCATTTTTGCTCTGGAGAAAAATTAAAATCTGTCTTAGGAGGCATGAGTAATTGCAGTCAGCTTGGGTATTAGAAAAAAATGATTTTTGCATATTAACAGGGGAAATAGATTAAAAAAAAATATTTACCAGCCAGTATGGCACAGGCAGCAGTCAATGAGAATGGAGTTCAGCTGAGGTCTGGAGCAGATTTGCAGGCCAGCTGGGCCTGGGAAGCAAGGTGGGAAGGGGTGGAGGGGGTGGTGGGGTGGGCGGAATGGGACAGCAAGCCCCACCCAGCCTAGTAAGAGAGCAGCTACTTTCAAAGGACCCAGATGTGATCAGTCTTCAGGAACCAGTGTGGCTAAGCTAATGCATCCCAGCTTAAATACAGCCCTGAGGTAAAGAGTTGTTTTTTGTTTTTTTGCTTTTTAAGATTTTATTTATTTATTTGACACAGAGAGAGATCACAAGTAGGCAGAGAGGCAGGCAGAGAGAGAAAGGAGGAGCAGGCTCCCCGCTGAGCAGTGAGCCCAACCCGTACCTCCATGCCAGGACCCTGAGATCATGGCCTGAGCCGAAGGCAGAGGCTTTAACCCACTGAGCCATCCACGTGCCTGAGGTAGAGAGTTTTTAACAAATCTGAGGCCATACCGTATACAATTCAGTGCCCTACTTTCTTCAGTTCAGCGGTAGATGGTGGGCATTTTTCTATGTTGAGCACTTCCTGTGTTTATTTCTTGGTTTCCAGAATGGATTTGAGGTAATTTAGTTCTGAACCAGAACACTGTCGGGGGACTCTTCAGGACACAGAAATTCTTTTGAGCAAGCTGCTCCCTAATTGCATGTTCTTCTCCCTTTTGTAAGTTACATCCTAGAACCGTCTACCATTGAAGAAACCTCTGTTGAAGAAGTGAGGGAAGAGGGGGACACTGAATGCAGTCGAAACAGCAAAGGTGGGGAGAGAAGCTAACTGACATTCTTCAATTACGATTACCTGGGTAACTCAAAGGAACATAGAAAGAACTAGCATTTGTCTGGAAGCAGTTTCCTGGTGGTCCACTCCATAATGTTTCATCTGATCAGCACACACGAGGGCGAGGGCAGCAGTATTGGGCTTTCTGCTTGAGCCTTGCATAGATCCTAGTAGGAACGAAGACAGTGGGTATGTTTCTGGGCACTTGAATGACATCAATGCTCAGTCAAGGTGAAACTTCCCTCATGGGAAATCCTCCTCTCATTTGAACTCACATTTGAGTTTGTTGAGATAAGCACATTACCTCTCCAGTTAGCTAGAAAGTTCCATGTGTACTGCTGTAGATAAAACAAAACCAAGAGATGAAGCTAAAATAATTCATGATGATTTTTGCAGGTAATTTCAGTTCTTTAGTTTTTCCACACCCCTTGCGTTTTCTTTGCTTTCCAGACATTCACTTTTCTCAGTTCATGTATTCATGGGTTTTACATTTTTTTTCCACCTGAGAGCCAGTGATGTGGTCTAGAGTGGGATTTGGGAGCCACCTGCTGAGGAAGAATTCTTGAGACATTTTTGGTGCAAAGAAAGGTGTTTTTATTATAGCACAGGGACAGAACCTGTTGGCAGAAAGAGCTGCATTATAAGTGTGAGGAGTGATTGATTATATAAGGTTTGCTATTCTGTGAAGGGGTGGGTGATATTAGAGCCTCAAGAAATTGGGTCTATAGGTTTCTGGATGTCTAGCTATTGATAAAATTGCTTTTATTTTTTTCATGTAAATCATTAAGACAATTGCCAGCTGAGGGGGACTCATGTCCTGCTTGACTGTGATCCCTATCAGTTAACCATTTGTTGTTCTCCTTCCTTTTCCTTGGGCAGCCAGGGTGCCAGAAGAATGTCGCACTCATCCCACCTGGGGCAGGGGTGGGATGTGGAGGGGTGGAGGAGTGGGGGGTGAGAGAATTTCAAGGTGTCAGTGTGTGCTTTGCCCTCTGCTTGCCTCCTTCTTCCACATTAGGAGGCATGGTAGGTATTCCATATCATCAGAAAACAGTCTCATTTTAAAACATGTAAAACCTTTATTAAAAAAAAAATTAAATTTGAGAGGAGCACATTTTACTATTACTGTTCAAAAATGTCACATTTCTTCTAATATTAATAATGTGAATTATACTTTCCCTAGAAAATTATAGTTTTCTATTAGATTCATGTGTGCCAGTCAAGTTTCTCCCCATTTTTTTTTCTTTTTAGGGGGAGAATTACCATAAAGGAAACCATGACTCAGCAGTCCGAGCTTTGCCTCTGAAATTGATGAACTCCTAGAAAACCCAGACTCAAGTATGCCCTAAACATTTATGCCCTGCTGCTGAGAAGGGAACATTCCAGAGTGAACTTGAGACTCTGGGCACCAGGGTTCCCTTCTGAAGCATAGGACCTTTTATCGGTCTTGGCTGCCACGACTTCTCAGAGATGCTTGCGTCTTGATTCATGTCTAAGAAGCGTCAGCTTATCAGAAAGAAACCTCTGAAAAGCTCACTGTCCACTGCGTTGAAGTGTGCGTCCCACAAAAGTCAATATTTTCAGCTTTGGCTTTGTCCTGAGTGTGTATGAAAGGGCTTTGTAGTTTATATCCCTTTTATTGCAGGTGAGTATTGCCACAGAAAAATGGCTTTCATCTTTTATCCTTCTGCTGAGAGTAGAAGGAGCACAGATACTTATTTTAGACTGTAGGAGATCCTTTCTTTGGACTATATTATCTTATTAAAAACCCTGAATAGGAATGCAGTGACAAAAAATAAAAGAGTTTTAGTGCAAAGGTCATGTTTCTTTGAGTGCATCAGTTTTAATTAACTTTGCCCTTGAGATGAGATGTACAGTCCTTAGCTTAGGTGATAGATTCTCCTTCTGATATGAAGAGTCATGAATCGAACAGGAAGAGGTTCATTACCGTATGTTCAGAGCTCATGCACACAGTTCTTGGTACTAAGAAGGTGCTAGTAAATACCTGTGGAAAGAATTTAGAATTATAAAACTGAGCAAACCAGACATATCATCTGTAAAAAAACCAAACTGTAACTGAGTAAATTTGAAGATCTAATTGGCTTCACTGAACAATTCATGAATCCGACAGCATTCCACCAAGTAGAGGGGAGCTCTGCTGAACTAAACCAAAAAAAAAGTTTTTAGTTGTTATTTGTTTTAGATTTTATTTATCCACTTGACAGAGACAGGGAGAGAGAGAGCGCGTGCATAAGGAGGGAGAGCAGGCAGAGGGAGAGGAAGAAGCAGGCTCCCACTGAGCAGGGAGCCTGGCTCAGTGCTCCATCCTAGGACCCTGAGATCACAGCCCAAGTCCAAGGCAAACACTTAACCTGCTGAGCCATCCAGGTGCCCCCCAAAACCCAAAATAAAGGTTTTTAAAGGCAGAGAGAGCTAAAAAGAAAGAAAGAAAGAAAGAGAGAGAGAGAGAGAGAGAGAGAGAGAAAGAAAGAAAGAAAGAAAGAAAGAAAGAAAGAAAGAAAGAAAGAAGAAAGGAATTTATTAGCAAAGAATGTCTTGTTTAGGGAAAGTTGCTCTCCTATGCCTCCTATGGGGAGCTAAAGGGGTCTGTCCCTTTCCTTTACTATCCCAATACAAGCAAATGTCCTGTGATGACCAGGAAATTCTGTTGTCTGCTTAGAGGTTACAGTTCTGAGAAGCTGAAACTTCAGTTCGGTTAGGCAGTAAGTCTTAGACTACTGATTTGGAAACTTAACCTAAGTGACTCCATTTGGGGCCCGTGGTTTTCTTTTTACTACATTAGAAAACCTGAGTTCTAGAGCTGATTCTCATCTAAGGGGTTGTGATGTTGAGCTGTTAGGTTTATTTCTCTAATCTGCAGAACCAGAATGTTGAATTGGATGGGAGCACTGGTTAATTTTCGTACCTTTTCTGTGTTGGGGATGGGTCCTTTCAAAGTGCTACTGCTCAGTGAAGCCTTTTATTTATGTATTTATTTTAACAAGGCTTTTTGTTACGTTGCTGAAACTGCTCCTGAAACAGTGCTAAATCAAAACACCCTTACTCCTGAGACTCTCTTTGGACAGAGCGACTATCTTTCCAGTTTATGAGGAATAAGCTTTTAAAAAAATATATATAGTATAGAGTATTAATATGGCATACAGTATTTTCTAGACATTAGAATTCTATACAAAAATCATCCTGACCTTAACACAGATGATCTAAAATGGTAGAGCATGAGCTTCTCTTCTATTGATAGGGATAGCTATAGTAAACGATTACACTGACTTCTTTTTTTTAAGATTTTATTTATTTATTTGACAGAGAGAGAGCGAGAGCGCGGGAGCACAAACAGGGGGATCAGCACGCTGAGGAAGAGAGAGAAGCAGGCTCCATAGTGAGCAGACAGCCCAAAGCAGAACTCCATCCCAGGACCCTGGGATCATGACCTGAGTCCAAGGCAGACACTCAACCGACTAAGCCACCCAGGTGCTCCAATGACCCTGACTTCTTGCTTGTATAAACTTGGACCCCTTATTCGCTAGTACCATGTGCATAAACAAGAAGAATCCACACTGGGTGCAGGATGGAGTCACACTGGGTGCAGTGAGGCCACGACTTACTCGCTGTTGGCACTTGTCTTCTCCACCGAGGGGTTGGACCATCCGGGCTCTGCACAGCCTAGGCCAGTCTACTATGTCCCCGCCACCATTGTTGTAACCTTTTTATTTTGAAAGAATTTCAGGCTTTCAGAAAATGTACAAGAACAGTACAAAGAAAGTGCACTAGTCATTCACCCAGATTCCCCAAATTTAACACGATGTGAGCATGCAGATGTTCTTTCTCTGAAACACGTCAGAGGAAGTTGCAGACATGACATCCCTTTACTGTAAACCCTTCAATGTGTATTTCCCTAAAATAAGATGTTTTCCTCACTAACCCCAGTACAATAATCAAAAATAGGGAATTAACATTTATCTAATAGCCTAACCCAATCTAAGGGCCTTTTCCAAATTTCACCAATAGTTCCAGCAATATTCATAGAAAAAAATTTTATAATTGACATCAAGTCCTTGATTCAATCCAGAATCATACACTGTATGTAGTCGCTAAATGTCTCTTTAGTTTCTTTTGATTTGGCATGAATACTCGTATTTCTTTATTTTCTATGACTTGCATGTTTTTGAAGAAGACAGGATGGTTATTCTGTAGAATATCCCTCAGTATGGATTTGCTTGATGTTTTATCAGAATTAGATTCAAGTCATACATCATTGGCGGCAGTGCCCAGAGGTGATAGTGTGTCAATTCATCAAAGCATGAGATGTGGATGTCTATTTGTCCTGTAATGGGGATAGCTGGTCACTTTTCACAGGTGGTGCCTTTTATGTTTCCCTACTGCAAAGTTACTGCTTTTTTTTTTTCCTTTGCAATTAATACAAATGATATGGGGAATGTATGGAAATGTCCTGTTTCTCATTATACTTTCACTCACAAGGCTTTACATCAATTAGTGAGTGTTGTCTGCAACAATTAACTATGGTTGCCAATTAGGAATAGTCTAATTCCATCATTCTTTCAAATATATGGTAGAATACTACTGTAATGAAGAGTTTCCTGTTTTCTTTCATTTTTTCATTTTACTTGTATTAAAATGGACTTGTGATTTCTTATTTTTTTCTTTTTCATATGGGATATAATCTATGGGTATTACTATTTATCAAGGAACCTGAATTTTGTTAATGGAAAAGCGTATTTAGAAAGCAGAGTTGGGGCCAGAGTGCATTCCTCACTGGGAGATCACAGGTCGTCTCAGAGGGCACAGCTAGATAATATACGTATGCTTGCACAAATCAATATCCACAGACATACCTATACCTGGAGCAGATCTTCTATTTCTACTGCTCTATCCCTATGCACATTAAAAACCATAAACCAGCTCCAATGTACCACCACCAGTTTCTTCCAGCTTTCTCTTCTTTCACGTTTGCAACTCTCTTTTCTAGCCCTGATCCTGGTTCTTCTCAGCTCCAGTCTTATTTATCAGCACGATACTGAAGTGTATGTAAGCTAGAGCTTCAAAGTTGCCAACCTTTACCCACCTGAAAGACAAAATAATTTACTGAAACTTGGTATTTATGTAGTTATTATTTTCAGTACTGTGTCTAAAGTTATTTTTTTCTGCCCTTCCATGCCATTATGTTATTTATTTGAAATACAGTTGGATATTTTAAGCTCTTCACTGGCCCTGTTGACTTTTTAAGTTTGGAGCATATGACACACAAACATGCCTCTAACAACCATTCTCCCAGAAGTGTCTCAACTCACCTTTCTATCCTCTTCCCATTCCTCCTCTCAAACCCATTCCTGCCCACCCCTGTGGGTAAACAATCACATAGACTTTTGGTTTATTCCTCCTCTCTGATGATTTTCTGCACACACTTGCAGATGTTATTCTTTTTGGTTTTTGCACAGAAGGTGCCATACTGTATTAGTCTCCTAAGGCTGTTGTGATGAGTTCTACAAACCCAGTGGCTTGCAGTTCTTGCAGTTCCTGAGTCCAGATCAAGGCGCTGGTAGGGCTGTGCTCCCTATGAAGGTGCGAAGGAAGGAGGAGGTGATCCAGTCCCCTCTCCCAGCTCCTGCTGGCTCCCTGGCTGGTGGCCACAGAGCTCCCGTCCTCAGAGGACATTCTCCTGTGTGCAGGTCTGTCCTTTCTCTAGGACACAGTCATGTTGGATTAAGGGCCCACCTTACTCTAGTATGACTTCCTCTTAACTCAATACACCTGCAATGACTCTATTTCCAAGTAAGGTCATGTTCTGAACTACTGGGGGTTAGGACTTCAACATAGGAACTTTGGGAGGACACAATTCAACCCATCACACATACTATGAATATGCCTTTGTACTTGCTTTTTGTCACTTAATGAAATAACCTGCAAATCATTCTGTAGCAGTTCATAGGAATCTTCCCCTTTTTTAAAAAAAAGATATTTTATTTATTTGAGAGAAAGAGAGAGAGTGAGTGAGACAGAGCATGAGAGGGGAGAAGGTCAGAGGGAAAAGCAGACTCCCCGCAGAGCCGGGAGCCTGATGCGGGACTCGATTCCAAAGGCAGTGGCTTAACCAACTGAGACACACAGGCACCCCTTCATTCTTTTTTTATTCGCAGCTGCAAGTGCTGTATTGTGTAGCTAGAACATAGTTTATTCAACTACTCTTCCTCATACAGCTGTTTGAAGTATTTTGCACATAGAAGCAATGCTGCCACGCTAAGACATCAACACATGATGTATTTCATATTGCAGAAGAATAAATACATAAATACATCAACACATGATGTATTTCATATTGCAGAAGAACATCTGCAGAGTGAATTCCTACGAGTAGAACTGATGGGTCAGAAAGTAGATGCATGTGTACCCTTTTCAGTCATTAGCAAATTCCCCTCCAAGAAGGTGTAAAATTTTTATTTCCATTAGCATGTATAGTGGTATTCCCCATGGTATTTCTAATAGAATGTTCATTTTATTTCCAGATCCTTACTGAATTTATTATTTGTTAGTTTTATCAGCCATTCTTTAGGGGTTTCTAGGTGTCCTACTATTTCCTCTGCAATAAAAATAGTTTTACTTATTTTAAAATTCTTGGCCACTTAATGATCTCTCTCATTGGAGTAGATACTATATTACTATATAATATGGAATAGTTGTACAGACAGTGGGCGGCATTTTTGCTTTCTTCTGTATCTCAGTAGAAATGCCTCTAGTGCTACCCCCACTGAGTAAGATCTTGGCTTTAAACATATGCCTATGTGTTAAGAAATAACAAATTCATCTTCTCTTGAGTATTTTCATCAAGAATGGGTGCTTTTTAAAATATAATTATTGACAAATTCAGGTTTAAATTTCTCCTCTCTTATGTTCAGTTCATTCTGCTTGCTACATATTTTTTATCCTTTCTTTGCTTTTTTGGAATGGGTTATATTTTATTTCTTCATTTCCTTTTATTATTTTGATAGTTACACAATATTTAATTTCATATTGATTTCCCTATAGATTGCAAAATGCAGCCTTGCCTAATCACACTGTAATACACGAGTACTTTCACTACTTCCTGTAAAATGAAAGGCCTTGCAGTGCCTGGGTGGCTCAGTTGGTTAGGCGGCTGCCTTCAACTCAGGTCTTGATCCCAGCATCCTAGGATTGAGGCCCCCAATGGGCTCCCTGCTCAATGGGAAGTCTGCTTCTCCCTCCCCCCTGCTCTTGTGCTCTCCCTTGCACTCTCTCTCTCCCTCTCAATAAATAAAATCTTAAAAATAAAAAAGAGTACTGTCACTCCCTGGGCCTCATGACCGATACGCCACTATTGTTAGGTATTGCTGCCGTGTGTACATTGCATGTTAACTTCATAAGACAATTATTGTTGGTTTATGCAATGTTTATGTTATTTTTTAATTGTACAATGTTCATTTGGATTTATCCACATTTTAGCACTTTTTGTTATTTTTTAATTCCTTCCTGTATCTCCAAGTTTCCATTATAAGAAAACCATAGACCCAAATTGGTCATGAACACAGAGGTCAAAATTCTAAACAAATTTTAACAGAACAGATCTGACAACATGTTAAAGGGATGGTACAGAATGGCCAGGTGGGGTTTATCTTAGAAATGCGGGCTTATTTCAACTGATTCAAAAATCAGTCAGTGTAGCTCCTTATTCACAACCTAGAAAAAAAATATGATCATTTTAATAGATTAAAAAAAAAAGTATTTCACAAAACCAAACATCTTGATTTCAAACATCACCAATTTAAAAAATGGAATACTGGGGCACCTGGCTGGTTCAGTTGTTAAGCATCTGCCTTCGACTCAGGTCATGATCCTGGAGTCCCGGGATCCAGCCCTGCATCTGGCATCCTGCTCAGCAGGAAGCCAGCTTCTCCCACTCTCACCGCCCCCTCCACCCCCGCTTGTGTTCCCTCTCTAGCTGTGTTTCTCTCTGTCACATAAATAAATAAAATCTTTTTTTTAAAAAAGTTAAAAATGGAATACTCCCGCAAGAGGAAGATGGAGGAACCTCCTCAGTCTGGTAAGGGGCATCTGTGAAAGACCCAGCTAACAAGGAAGGGCCAGATGCTTTCTCCCTAAGACCCGGAACTAGGCAAGGATGACGCCCTGAGTGCACCTACCCAACATTCTGCTGGACTAGGATTTCTTCACCTTGGCAATGCTGATGTTTTAGCCTGGGTAATTCTTTTTCTTGGAGGCCGTCCGGGGCACTAACGGGTGTTCAGCATCACCCCTGACCTCTACCCATTAGATACCAGTAGCATTTCCCCATTCCTGAACTGTGATAACCCAAGATGTCTCCAGACATTGCCAAATGTTGCCTGGGACAAAACTGCCCCTCGATGGAGAACCAGTGGACTAGTTTCTGGCCAGCATAAGCAGGCAAGAAAAAGAAAGACATCTGGATTGAAAAGCAGGAAGCCATGCTGCCTTTGTTTGCAGAGTAGCGGACCCACTTGGAACCCCAGAATTGGCATAAAGATTATTTTAAAGTGAAGATATGTAAACTAAGGAAGATGTGGAAACAAATCTTGTCTGAACTTCCCTTATCTGAAAGCAGAGGTCCCAGAAAATACACCTGCCATTAGCACACCTCAGAGAGAGTTTCCTATGAATTCAGCAGCCAGAGAAAGAGACTGCCAGGTCCCATGAGCATTGCAAAGCCCAAGAGGACTGTCAATAGTTTCCCATAAAGCCCAAAACTTTATTAGGTTTGGTAGATAAACCTTTTATTTCTGGCTATTCAGTGAGTTACCCATTACTGAGTACTTCTGTGTGTACAGAGAACACATGAAAATAAGCCTTGTTTTTTCTCCTGTTAATCTGCCTATTGTTAGCTATAGGCCCCCATTCACTAGACTCAAGTTGGAAGAAGAAAAGTTTTCTTCCCAAAACAGATGTGATTGTCTGTAGAACACTGTATGGAATGTACAAAAATCAATTAGAGCTATTAAGTAAATTTAGCAAGTTTGCAGGACATGAGATCAATTACAGACACCATCATATTTCCACTGGAAATTGAAATTGTAAAAAGTGATTTTACAGTATCATCAAAAATGGTAATACTTAGACTGGAATTTGAAACTTGACAAACTTAAAAGACTCACTCTCTGAATAGTACAAAACACTGATCAGAGATATTAAAGAAGACTTAAGTAAATGTTAATGGATCAAAAGATTTAATATTAAAAAAATTATTTAAAGTAGGCTCTGCACACAATGTGGGGCTTGAACTCACTACCCTGAGATCAAGAGTTACACAGGCTCTACTGACTGAACCAAACAAGTGCCCCAGATTTAGTATTTTTAAGATGTCAATTCTTTCTCAAATAGATCTGAGATTCATCATAATCCCAGTCAAAATCCCAGCAGGCTTTTTTTTTTTTTTTTTAGATAGAAAAGGACAAGATGATTTTTAAGATTCATATGTAAATACAAAAGATCTAGAATACATAAAACAAGTTTGAAAAAGAATAGAGTTTTTGGGCTTACACTACCTGATTTTATACCCTATTTACAAATTTACAGTAATCAAAACAGTACGTTGGTATAAAGATAGACAAATAGCTCAATGGAACCAGCAGGAAGTCCAAAAATAAACCACACATCTATGCACAACTGATTCTAAGATACAAAAGCGTGAATGCAGTAGACAAAAAGCTTATCAACAAATGATCCTGGAAATTTGGATATCTATATGCAAAGAATGAACTTAGGTCCCTATCTCTCCCATACACAAAAATTAACTCAAAACAGATCCTAAACTTAAAAACCTAACCCTATAACATTTCTAGAGGAAATAGGAGAAAATACTTGTGACCTTAAAACTGAGAATCTATTAGATACTGAACTTTTTTTTTTTTTTTTAAGATTTTATTTATTTGACAGGGAGAAACACAGCCAGAGAGGGAACACAAGCAAGGGGAGTGAGAGAGGGAGAAGCACACACCCCCGATGTGAGGCTCGATCCCGGGTCTCCGAGATCATGACCTTAGCTGAAGGCAGTTGCTTAACCAATTGAGCCACCCAGGCACCCCGATACTGAACTTTTATACCACCTTTTGTAAAAGGCAAAGGTAATTGGTTATTGTTTCACTACTGGGTTCGAAATCACCTACTTGGTGGAAACAATAGCTTTATCTTCAGTAATGAGCTAAGCCTACTCTCCCCAAAAAAGGGTGTTACCATTTTTTCAGTTTTCTAAGTCAATAATTTCTGATGATGATATAACTACTGATCAGAGAAATGAGTCTAGGAAGTGGGATTCAGGGGCTGTACATGTTCAAGGTAATTCTTTGGAACCATAGTGTGGTAGGTGGTAGTAAAAAACAAACAAACAAAGAGTAAGTCTATAGTTTCCAGTTCCAACCAACACCAACAGGTCCTGGCTATGTCACCTTAGACTGGTCAGGTACCTCTCTTGGACCGGGTTATTTATGCATATATATGCATAAAATACTGGTTTTTTAAATTAAAAAAAAAATCTTAGAGTGCATGCACCTGTGCGGCCATGTAATTAATTGGGAGAAGAGCACAGAAGGAGAAGGAAAGGGAGAAAGAATCTCAAGGAGATTCCCAGCTGAGCACTGAGCCAGTGCAGGCTCCACTGAACTCACAACCCTGAGGTCATGACCTCAGTGCAAATCAAGAGTTGGGAGCTTAAGGACTGAGCTTAAGGACCCAAATGCCCCTGCTTACTTTTCTAGCAGAGCCTTTGTGAGCGTCAAATGATCAGAAGTGGAGGCAGAAAATGAATCCTCGGTTGGTTTCCAGGATATAATAAACACTTCCAAAAATACAGAATGTTAATGAGAGTCTAGGAGGAAATACATGTATGTACACAAGTGCTTTGTAAGTTGTAATGCGGACACTCACATCACAGGTAAGATTAACTCTGATAATACATGTGAAGCCCATGATAAAGTACTCAACAAATAACAGCTTTATTTCTACTATTATTAAGGATTATTATTATTATTATTTTAAAGATTTTATTTATTTGACAGAGAGAAACACAGCCAAGAGGGAACACAAGCAGGGGGAGTGAGAGAGGGAGAAGCAGGCTTCCCGCGGAGCAGGGAGCCCAATGTGGGGATCGATCCCCGGTCTCCGGGACCATGACCTGAGCCGAAGGCAGTGGCTTAACCAACTGAGCCACCCAGGCGCCCCAAGGATTATTATTTTTTTTTAAGAGGAAAATGAAGTTTGGAGAGTTTTAGTAACTAAGCTTGGGGATGGAGTATGCTTTACAGGACAGAACACATGGATGGTATTGAAATCTATGGAAATGAAGGCTTTTATACATTCAGTGGTTCATCCTTTAGTACAGAGGGCATGGATCCTTCAACTCATTGGGCCTCTCAGGGAGACAAAACAGTTTTTATTAACAGGCGAGGAAGACTGGTCCTGCCCTAAAAACCGCCCACTCCAGGAACTCGCTGAGAACTCGCGCAGCCCCAGCTCGGCTGGCGGCTCCCGGTAGGGCACCACTGCGCAGCCCCGGGGCGGGACCCGCAGGCGGGGTTTGGTGCTCCGAGGGCGGGAGGTTTGAATCCCTTGCGGGCTCAGCCTAGCTCCCGAAGGGCTGATTCCTAACGCGGATCTCCGGAGCTCCCCACCCCCGGTTCGCTCGCTCCAGTACGGATTCATCCACTCCGGGATTTGCGGGCGGCAAAGCTCGAGGGGATGGTCAAGCGCGGAACCCCCCCCCCCCGCAGGTGTGGTGGTGGTGGGGGTCTAAGGTTCCCCGCCCCAGTCGGGATTAGAGGCCCGGCGTCCCCTTCAGTCCCCCCGCAGGGTCGATGCCCGGGGTCTCCACAGAGGAATGTGAGACCCAACTTTCCCCTCCCTTGCGGGATCTGAGATCCGGGGTCGCCGCCCCCCCCCCGCCCCCCGGATCTGAGGTTCACGGTCCCCACAGTCCCCCTGTGGGATCTGAGATCCGAGGTCGGCCCCCCCGCCAGGATCTGAAGCTCACGACCGCCACAGTCCCCCTGCGGAATCTGAGATCCAGGGTCCCCACAGCCCCTACCCCGTCGGCAGTTCCCAGGTGGGCCCGGTGAGGCTCCGGGAAAGCTTCTAAGGGTCCTTACAGAGACAGAAAGGTTTGACTAGGGTCTTTTGGGACACGTGTCCTCGTAATTTCCAAGAGGACAGAAAGCCTGGTGGGGGAGAACGCCAGCCAGCAGAGTCAGACTAGAAGCGAAGCTGAGCCTGGACCCCGGAAAAACTCTCCGTCCCCTTTAATGCAAGCAGAGGTCTTAACGTTTCTCCCCACCTTGGGCTGTTTAGAAAATGTGGATGAGCGGGTATCTATGGAGCCGGAAGGGAGGCGCGCGCGCGCGCGCGCGTGCGCGCGTCAGCTCCGCGCATGCTCAGTGTCATCCACTCCTGGTTTGCCGGGCTTGGCGAGGTGCAGTGGGTGCGCATCCTAAGGTCTCTCATGGCGGCTCCCGGGATCCCAGGGCGTCAGGTTTTGAAAGGTGAGGGGACTTCCTGCACTCTTCGGAGTTGAGTCGGCGGCCATGGGTAGGCTTGAGGGCGTGCTCCCAGGTCTCGGAGAGCGCCTGGAGTGGGCTTGCTAGGCGCCTGGGGAGGAGAGTCTGGCCTTTCCGGAAGTGAGCCTGGCAGCTTGTGGAGACTGTCCCCGAGTGCGGTGCTGTCACCGCCTCTGTGGGGTGTGGGGGGCCTTCCCGGAGTCCAGTCCCTGTGGGGTGTGGGGGGCTGTCCCCAGTGCAGTCCCTGTCCCTGTTGGGTTTGGGGGGCTGTCACTGTCCCTGTGGGGTGTGGGGGGTTGTCACAGTCCAGTCCCTGTTGGGTTTGGGGGGCTGTCACTGTTCCTATGGGGTGTGGAGGGCTGTCCCACGGTCCAGTCCCAATCCCTGTGGGGCTTGGGGGGCTGTCACTGTCCTGGTAGGGAGTGGAGACTATCCCTGAGACCAGTCCAATCCCTATAGATGTGGGCGGCTGTCCCGGAGTCCGTACCTTCCCTGTCCCTGTGTAGAGTGCCTGTGGGAAGTGTGGGTGTGGGTGTCACCATCCTTGAGGGGGTGGGGATGTCCCTGAGTCCAGTACCCTCCCTATCCCTGTGGGGTGTGGGGGACTGTCTGTCCCCTGGTACAGGAAGTTGAGTGGTTGTATGGTCTTTTACACAAAATGTATTCTTAACTAGAAAAGTCAAGCCTAGTTTAGGAATTTGGGAAGACCATCCAGTGTTATGAAGGTAAGCCTGGGCCTGTGTTTGAATAAAGTTGTTCTTTGCTTGGAGTTTTAAGAACCATAATCACACTAATGCTATTTGAATAGGCCTTTGATAGAAGGCATTTTGAATTTACGTTTTAATGTAAATAGAATGAGATAAACATCTGTTGAACTCCTTAGGGAGGGATGCTAGAATTTCAAATATATTTCATGCGAATATCTTGTTTATTTTCAGGTGTAGTGGCATATGTTGAAGTCTGGTCAGTGAATGGAACAGAGAATTATTCAAAGACATTTACAAACCAACTTGTGGATATGGGGGCAAAGGTAAGATATTCATTTTACCATTGCTACATATGGCAGTCATCTGATACCTAATGAGATATGCTTGTATTATCTTATTTTGAGAATTACTATGTAGAATATGAGGGATGAAGGACAAAGAAGACAGTGGGTAAGTGGTGTGGTGGGGGAGGGGCAAACCATGATGCAGAAAAAGTTTAGAACAGTTGGTCTTGTGGGTGATGCGGGAAGACTAGCCTAGAAAGGTGGATTCTGCCACTGGTTAATTGGATGCAGGATGCTGCTGACTAAAGTGAGAAATACAGGAAAGGAAATGTTTGTGAGGGGAAAGATTTAAGAGAAAGACTGTGAATTTCTGACAGATGTTTGGATATTCAGATCTGGAATTTGTGTTAGAGATAGGCTAGAGATAATATTTTACGGGGTCAAGATCCCGTGCGTCAGGTGAGACCACTGCTGTGGGAATGACTCAGGTGGTTAGAATGAAAGGTGCTGAAGGTGGAGCCTATTTAGTATTTGAAGGGCAGGTGATGGGAGAAGGGACCTGGGGTCACAGGGGGGAATTCCAGGAGATTTTGGAAAATGGTAGTTGGAGGAGGGATGCACTTCAAAGGTGGAATTTTATTTATTTTTATTTTTTTTAAAGATTTTATTTATTTGACAGCGAGAAACACAGCGAGAGAGGGAACACAAGCAGGGGGAGTGAGAGAGGGAGAAGCAGGCTTCCCGCCGAGCAGGGAGCCCATTGTGGGACTCAATTCTGGGTCTCCGGGATCATGACCTGAGCCGAAGGCAGTCGCTTAACCAACTGAGCCACCCAGGCGTCCCCAAAGGTGGAATTTTAAAGCAGTGCAGAATCTTCAGACAAGTTGAGACTGGCAAGTGTATTTTAGGTTTGAAAACTCTTAAGGTTATGGTTGAGTGTAGCATAGTTTCCAGTGAAATGGGTAAAAGAATTGGACGTTAGCTCAGGAATGAATGAGATAGGAGGAATGGAGGTGGCGAAGACAGGCTGCTCTCTGAGACTCTTGAACTGTGAACAAAGTATATTCATGTGTGCGGGTGGTGAGAGATGAGGGGGAGCATGACATAGGCTGGGTGAAGGGAGAGAATAGTACGGTGAGAATTGGTGAAGGCAGGGCCAGAGTTTAGGGTGAGGCGAGAGAGGCATCATCCAGGCTATAAAGCAGAAGAAGGCATTCAGCCGTGGGCCGAGATGGTTCTCCTAAATCTTGTCTGGCTCCTGCTAGGCCCTACCCTGATGGGCACAGTACACTGGAGTGGAGAGTACTGAGCATGTAGGGATAGGGCGCCCTTGTCAATCTGAGAAGACCCGTTCTTTTCTGATCCCTCGGAAGGTACGAAGCAGAGGGTGTTTTCTTATTTTGATGCCTGCTACCTACTTGTGCTAAAAGACCTGACAGTGGTCGAGAAAAAGGCCATGGAGTGTGGGAGCTGACAGAAGGGCCTTGAATACCATTGCATCTTAGTATTAAGGTCTTCTATCTCTTAGATCTTTGGCTTTTCACCTTTTATTGAGAAAATTTTCAAATAGAAAAGTGGAACATAGAGACCCAGTAATTGTTAATATCTTAACATACTTGCTTTGTTTTCATCTCTTCTGTACAGTATATTTACATGCATATGAGTTTTTTCCCCCCTAAACTATTTGAAAGGGAGTCACAGATAGAATTTGTCCCCTAATTGGTTCAGTGTGTAACCTCTAAGAACAAGGAATTTTCTTGTTTAATAAAAAGACTGTTATCACATCTGAGAAGATTAGCAATGGCTCCTAATGGATTCGATCATTGCAGAAAATTATTTGTATTTCAGCCAGTGGATGAGACCCCCCCACCCCCACTGCTGTTTGTACTTGCTTTTGTCTTTACTTTCAGCCCTTTGGTGCATTTCTGGTAGTATATTATCATGGTTTGAAATTGTATTTTCCTGCATGTTTTCATATATTTATCTTGAGGAGTCTGTTTAAGACTCCAGCTCATATTCCATTGGGTTTTCCTTCTCTTCTTGATTTGTAAGCATTCTTGCAATTTTTTTGTTAACCATATTGTTGGCCATATGAATTGCAAGATTTTCTCACTCTGTAGTGGTTTGTCTTTTCATCTTTATGGTATCTTTTGGTGATTGGAATATACTTTATTTCTTTATGATGAGCTTTATTATATGTGTTCTAGTTAAAAACAAAAACTACTGTGTCTATACCAAGATTATTAAGATTTCTCATGTTATTTTCTGGAAGCTTTATCATTTTACCTTTCACATCTTGATTTACTGTATATCTGGAATTGACTTTTATATATGAGATGAAATAGTTCCATTTTTTTTCCATGTGAGTATTCTTTTATCCTAGCACCATTTATTGAAAAGACGGTCCTTTAACCAATCTCTGGAGATGCCTTTGCTTGTCATCATTCAGGTAACTGTGTGTTTCGGTATCCGCCTTATCTGTTCTCATGACAGACCACAGTCATAATTCCTCTTTATAATGAATCTTCCTAAATCTTCTTGTTTTGTCTTCAAGGTGTCCTGGCTGTTCTTTGTGTTTTATGTTTCCAAATATATTTTAGAATCAGTTTTTCAGCTTTTAAAAATTTTGAATGGGATTGGATTGCTAAAAGTAGATCCATATGGAGAGAACTGATGTTTTTACAAAACTGAGTCTTCCAACCCATGAACCTTCATGCCTTTGTTGATTTTGGTTTCTTTAATTTCTTTCAGTAATGTTTTATAATTTTCTTTGGTTATTTTTCATGCTGTTATAAATGTCATTTTGAATTCCTTTTTCTGTTACTGGAATCTAGAAATAATTTTTGCATGTCCACCTTGTGTCTTGACTTAGCAAACTCAGGGAATATGGCATTTTTGGGACTTAAAACATGTACACAGTTGAATATTATATGCATGGGATAGTTACTCTATTTTCCAATCCTAACCCTTTCTTTTTCTGGACATACTGCACTGGTCAAGGCCTGTGTTGAATAGAGCACACTTATCTTTATGTGGTTCCTCTGCTCAAGGGAAAGCTTTTTGCATTTCACCTAATATAGGTGTTTTTAAAATTGGAGTATAGTTTATATACACTGTTGTGTTAATTTCAATAACATAATGATTCCACATTTATGTACATTATGAAATCACCAGGATAAGTCTAGTTCTCATCTGTCACCAAAGTTATTATAATATCCTTGATTATTTTCCCTATGGTGTACTTTTCATCTCTATGACTTAAAACAGGAAGTTTGTACCTTTTCTAATCTCCACATATTTTGTCCATCACCCCTGTCCCTTCTGGTACCTACCAGTTCTCTATTTATGAGTCTGTTTTGTTTTTTTAGATTATACATATAAGTGATATCATGTACCTAATGCATTTTTTTTTTATTTCACCAACTTTCTTATCCTAATTTGCTGAGAGTTTTCTTCATGAATTAGCTTTTTAATGTCATCAGTTGTGTTGCCTGCATATAATTGAGATGATATAAAGTTTTTCTCCTTTACTTTGTTAACATAGTGAATATTATAACATTAACTAGTTTTTCAGTCCTGGAATAAACTCAAGTGGTGGAAATGCATTATCTCTTTTTATGTATTTGTTGATAACAGTTTGCCAATATTTTGTTTTTTTTTCCCCCTTCCTCCCCCCCAGAAGTATTTCAAGGAGTGATACTGGCTAGTCATTTTCTGTTCCTGTAGTGCTGTTACGTGGTTTAGTACTAAAGATAGGCTGGTTTCATAAAACAAGTTGCAGAATGGTGACTCTCTTTTTTAGTCTAAGTTTGTATAGGATTGGCATTATTTCTCTCTTAAGCTTTTGGTATGATTTGCTGATGAAACAGTCCTTGAGTTTTCTTTGTACATTTTTTTTTTAAAGATTTTATTTATTTATTTGACAGAGAGAAACACAGCTAGAGAGGGAACACAAGCAGAGGGACTGAGAGAGGGAGAAGCAGGCTTCCCGCAGAGCAGGAAGCCCAATGGGGGGCTTGATCCTGGGTCTCCAGGATCATGACCTGAGCTGAAAGCAGTCGCTTAACCAACTGAGCCACCCAGGCGCCCCTTCTTTATACATTTTTAAAACCTTTTTTTTGTTATAGCTTTCATCTGTTTGAAAATGACGAGATATGCATTTTTCCCCTTCTTATGAGTGCTTTTAGAAAGCTGCTAGTTTTTTAAGAAATGCATTCATCTAAATTTTTAAGTTTATTGAAATTATTCATAATATCCTCTGAATTTTTTTAATGTCTTTACAATCTATAGAGATGACCCCTTCATACTGATATTGGTTATTTGTGCTTTTTCTCTTATTTTCCTTAAAACATTTACTTGGATTTTATTGCTTTTATTGGTTGTTCCAAAGAACTAACTTTTTTTCAGCATGCTCTCTTTATTTGAGAATATTATCCATATAATTTTCATAAATGGAGAGGAAAAATATAGAAAAGATTAAGAAATATGGCAAAATGAGTAGTCAATCATTTCACCCAAGCATTAGCACTTATGAAAAAGAAAAAAGAATCGATTTTCTGTTCTCTCGAGATTTTTCAGTTGAAAATAAGCTTGGAGAACCCATTTTATGGAAAACTACAAGTAATGGAGTAGATAGAAAACTGTAATAATGCATTAGACTTTCAAGGCAAAGAACCAACTTTTGATGTTCTTGATCCTCCTTTTCTTTTTTTTTATTAATTCTGACCTCATTTTTATGATCACTAATTTACTAATTTTAAAATCACTAGTTCCCTCTTTGGTTTTATTTATTTATTTATTTATTTATTTATTTATTTTAGTGATTTTATTTATTTATTTGACAGAGAGAAATACAGTGAGAGAGGAAACACAAGCAGGGGGAGGGAGAGAGGGAGAAGCAGGCTTCCCGCCAAGCAGGGAGCCTGATGTGGGGCTCGATCCCTGGTCTCCAGGATCATGACCTAAGCCAAAGGCAGTCACTTAACCAACTGAGCCACCTAGGCGCCCCCCCCACCCCTTTGGTTTTTTTAATTACCTGTTCTTTTTCCAGCTTTTCAAGATGAGCATGTTGACATTTGACCTTCTTACTTTTTGTACATGCATTTGTTATGACATTATTAAATTCACATTTGTTAAGTGGAATACAGGGTGCTGAATGACAAATAGCAGTTAGACAAAGACTATGGAGAAATTGAAGCAGAACTTTATTACATGTCTTGGAGAAGATGCATGATGCCATGCACTGTTGAGGAGCCACATGAGGACTTGAGGCATATGTCTTTATTAGGGTCCATGGGTGGAATGCTTTCAGCTTCCTAGTCTAGGACTGGGTTAATCAATTCAAACCAAAGAATGAGGTTTTAGTAGCTCCAGAACCTTATCTAAGGGGCACACAAGGGGAAGGACCTTGAAGACAGAGGAGATGGTTGTTCAAAGGGCTAGTGGGGAAATGACATTTGCTTGTGACTCTGGGGGCTGTTATCTAGGGTATGTGCTTGCATGAAGGGTTCGTATTGGTTTAAGACTCCTGCAGAATGCTTGGCCAAAAAAAAAAAAATGTTTGCTAAGGCAGCAGTACCCTGGAGTAGTTTAGCTAAACTCTCGGCAGCATTTTAGGTTAAGCTGGATTTTAGCTGCAGTCCCCAAGGCTTTGTTGGGTAGATTGCAATATCTAGGTCTACTTTTACTTTTTGTTTTATCTACTGGTTTATGATCTTTTCTCATCTCTAGATAAGTTTGATATCTTTGTTGTTGTTGTTTTCTAGTTTAGTATTGTATTTCAAATTGTTTGGAATTAATTTGAGACCTAGAATTGTGTTCTCTTTCTTCAGAAGAGATTCACATTTGCTTCAGTCTTGTTTTCAGTGCTCATAATCCAGAATTATCTTAATCCCAGTGCAGCATTGAATATGACTTAAAATCGGACTGCAGATTGTGAGGGCCAATATGTCTGTGGTTTACTTTTACTCCTGGATAAGCCCTTCAGGTGCCCATACAAGATATGAGGGTTTTGTTAGACTTCCTTCTCCCATTCTGAGGCTAGAAGTCCAATTTTTGCCCCTCTTGTCCTCAGGCAGTTAGAGGTGCTACCCATTGTTTGCTAAATTTGACAAAAGCCCTAGGGAAAAAATGACCCTGAATGCTGGACTCTTCTGTCTTGTTTGTGTCAGTCTGTACCTAGAGTCTTGGCTCATTAATAATCCCTCACTGCCTCAATAGCTCTCCAGGGCCTTCTGGAAGGTAGGTAGTTAGATACAAAGAGATATGTATTTATATTTTATCAAAGCAATGCATACATGTTGCTTAAAAGGGCAAATGTGCAGTGTCATAAGGTTGATAGTACAAACAAGGAGAAACCAGCATTCCTTTCTTTACACTTCTCATTCTATTTTTCTAGGGCAGCATTTTTCAGATGTTTCTTTTGGTGTTTATCTTTTTATTTCCAAATAGCATACATATATTACTTTGACAAAAAATATTAAAATAATTATGTATTGGACTGTTTCGACTTCTGAAAAGATCACAGGTCTGTGAATCATCAGTCTTACACAATTCACAGCACTCATCATAGCACATATCCTCCCCAGTGTCCTTCACCCAGCCACCCTGTCCCTCCCTCCCCTACCCCCCAGCAACCCTCAGTTTGTTTCCTTACATTAAGAGTCTCTCATAGATTGTCTCCCTCCCCGGTCCCATCTTGTTTCATTTTTTTTCCCTCCCTACCCCAATGACCCCCTACCCTGCCTCTCAAATTGTGCATATCAGAGAGAGCATATGATAATTGTTTTTCTCTGATTGACTTATTTCACTCTGCATAATGCCCTCCAGTTCCATCCACATTGTTGCAAATGGCAGGATTTTGTTCTTTTTGATGGCTGCATAGTATTCCGTCGAGTGTGTGCACGCATGCGCATGTGTGACACACACATGCACACACCACTTCTTTATCCATTCATCTTTCCATAGTTTGGCTATTGTGGACATTGCTGCTATAAACATTTGGGTGCACGTGCCCCGTCAGATCACTACATTTGTATCTCTGGGGTAAATACCCAGTAGTGCCATTGCTGGGTCATAGGGTAACTCTATTTTCAACTTTTTGCGGAATCTCCATACTGTTTTCCAGAGTGGCTGTACCAGCTCACATTCCCACCAACAGTGTAGGAGGGTTCCCCTTTCCCCACATCCTTGCTAACATCTGTCATTTCCTGACTTATTAATTTTAGTCATTCTGACTGGTGTGAGGTGGTATCTCACTGTGGTTTTGATTTGTATTTCCCTGATGCTGAGTGATGTTGAGCACTTTTTCATGTGTCTGCTAGCCATTTGGATGTCTTTGGAGAAATGTCTGTTCATGTCTTCTGTCCATTTTTTCTTTTTTTTTAGATTTTATTTATTTATTTGACACAGAGTGAGATCACACGTAGGCAGAGAGGCAGGCAGAGAGAGAGGAGGAAGCAGGCTCCCTGCTGAGCAGAGAGCCAGATGTGGGCCTCAATCCCAGGACCCTGGGATCATGACCTGAGCTGAAGGCAGAGTCTTTAACCTCCTGAGCCACCTAGGCGCCCTTCTGTCCATTTCTTGATTGGATTGTTTATTCTTTGGGTGTTGAGTTGGTAAGTTCTTTATAGATTTTGCTACTAGCCCTTTATCTGATACATCATTTTCAAATATCTTTTCCCATTCTGTCGGTTGTCTTTTGGTTTTGTTGACTGTTTCCTTTGCTGTGCAAAATTTTTTATCTTCATGAAATCCCAGTAGTTCATTTTTTCCCTTACCTCCCTTGCCTTTGGTGATGATTCTAGGAAGAAGTTGCTGTGTTCTCCTCAAGGATTTGGATGGATTCCTATCTCACGTTGAGGTCTTTCATCCATCTTGAGGCTATTTTTGTGTGTGGTGTAAGGCAATGGTCCAGTTTCATTCTTCTGCATGTGGCTGTCCAATTTTCCTAACACCATTTGTTGAAGAGACTTTTTTCCATTGGACATCTTTCCTGCTTTGTTGAAGATGAGTTGACCATAGAGTTGAGGGTCTATTTCTGGGCTCTCTGTTCTGTTCCATTGATCTATGTGTCTGTTTTTGTGCCAGTACCATACTGTTTTGGTCAGTACAGCTTTGTAATAGAGCTTGAAGTCTGGAATTGTGATGCCAGCAACTTTGGTTTTCTTTTTCAACATTCCTGTGGCTATTTGGGGTCTTCTCTGGTTCCATATAAATTTTAGGATTATTTGTTCCATTTCTTTGAAAAAAATTCATGGTATTTTAATAGGGATTGCATTAAATGTGTAGATTGCTTTAGGTAGCATAGAAATTTTCACAATATTTGTTCTTCCAGTCCATGAGTATGAAATGTTTTTCCATTTCTTTGTGTCTTCCTCAATTTCTTTCATGAGTACTTTATAGTTTTCTGAGTGCAGATCCTGTGCCTCTTTTGTTAGGTTTTGGGTGCAGTTGTAACTGGGATCAACTCCTTAATTTATCTTTCTTGCTGTTGGTATGTAGAAATGCACTTGATTTTTGTGCTTTGGTTTTATATCCTGACACTTTACTGAATTCCTGTATGAGCTCTAACAGTTTTGGAGTGAAGTCTTTTGGGTTTTCCACATAAAGTATCATATCATCTGCAAAGAGTGAGAGTTTGACTTCTTCTTTGCCAATTTTGATGTCTTTTATTTCTTTTTGTTTTCTGATTGCTGAGGCTACGACTTGAATGACAGTGGTGATAGTGGACAGCCCTGCCATGTTCCTGACCTTAGGGGAAAAGCTCTCAGTTTTCACCAATGACAGTGATATTTGCCTAGGGTGTTTCATAGATGGCTTTTATGATATTGAGGTATGTACCCTCTATCCCTACACTGTGAAGAGTTTTGATCAAGAAAGAATGCTGTACTTTGTTAAATGCTTTTTCAGCAACTATTGAGAGTATCATATGATTCTTATTCTTTCTTTTATTAATGTACTGTATCACATTGATTGATTTGTGAATGTTGAACCAGCCTTGCAGCCAAGGAATAAATCCCACTTGGTCGTGGTGAATAATCCTTTTATTGTATTGTTGGATCCTGTTGGCTTGCATTTTGGTGAGAATTTTTGCATCCATATTTATCAGGGATGGTCTGTAATTCTCCTTTTTGATGCAGTCTTTGTGTGGTTTTGGGATCAAGGTAATGCTGGCCTCATAAAATGAGTCTGGAAGTTTTCCTTCCATTTCTCTTTTCTGGAGGAGTTTCAGGAAAATAGTATTAATTTTTCTTTAAATGTTTCATAGAATTACCCTGGGAAGCCATCTGGCCCTGGGCTCTTGTTTGTTGGGAGATTTTTGATGACCTCTTACTGATTATGGGTCTGTTCAGGTTTTCTATTTCTTCCTGGTTCAGTTTTGGTAGTTTATATGTCTCTAGGAATGTATCCATTTCTTCTAGATTGTCCAATTTGCTGGTATAATTGCTCATAATATGTTCTTATAATTGTATTTCTTTTGTGTAGGTTATGATTGCTTTCATTCATGATTTTATTAATTTGGGTCCTTTCTCTTTACTTTTTGATAAGTCTGGCCGGGGGTTTATCAATCTTGTTAATTCTTTCAGAGAACCAGCTCCTAGTTTCGTTGATTGGTTCTACTTTCCTTTTGTTTCTGTTTCATTGATTTCTGCTCTGATCTTTATTATATCTCTTCTCTTTCAGGGTTTAGGCTTTCTTTGCTGTTCCTTTTCCAGCTCTAAATGTAAGTTTTTTCACACCATGGGTTTGAACATGCCTTTTTTATACCTTTCTTTACCTTTAATTGATATTTTAGCTGGTTGTAAAATGCTAAGTGTCAATTGTTTTTCCTTGAAGGCACTTTTCCATGGTTTTCTGACTTCCAGATTGCTATTGAGAAGTCTGATGCCATTGTTATGTCTCACTGTTGAATATGATTTATCCCCACCTTCACTTCTTTACCCTTTCTTTTAATGTCAAATCTTTTTCTACTCCAGCTGTAATGAAATTTCATGATGATATACTTCATATGGTTCTGTTTTCATTCTCATGCTGGTCCCTTGGGGGTCCTTTTGATATACAACACATGTCCTTTAATTTGAGAAATGTTTCTTGAATTATTTCTTTTCCATTTTCTCTATTCCTATATTTCTTCAACTATTATCACTTAGTTCTTGGTTCTCTTGGTTGTGAGCTGATGTTCATATCTTATATCTGCTATTGCATCCATCTCCTTGTCTTTCTGTTGTCCTTTGGGGAGAATATCTCAACTTTGTTATTGTCCAGAATTTCTATGGACTTCTTTTTATTTATGTCATTATATTTTTCATTTCCAAGAGTTCTTTAGTTCTCTGACCCTTTGAAAAACAAACAAAACAAAAGAAAACCTCCCCATCTTATATATTCTTTCATGTATCTTCTGAAGATTTAAATAAATGTTATTTTCTTCCAAATACATTAAATGTTTTTAATTTCAATTACATAAGTGTTCCCTGTATTGTCTCTTTCCTGTGAATTTCATTTTATGTCTGATGTAGAAGTCTTCTCTTAAATGTCCTTCATTATTTGACTTAGATCTCATTGTCTCCTCTATTAAAAATTAATTGCCAGTTCCTGTCCACATTCCCTCTCCTTTTATCCTTGTAGAGCTCTCTGTCAGTTTTTTTGAGAGAGAGCAGAGATAAACATGTGTATAACACACTATTCTAACTGGAGCAGATCAGTTTTCTAAGCGGCATTATCCATTTGTTAGCATAGTTCTCCGTGACAGATTAGGAGAAATGAAATTGCTGGGGTAGGGGTTTTAGATGTTTTCCTTTTGACAAATATTGAATAAAGTATCCTTTTTGATCAATTTTACTTATGAAATTGTTCATAAATGGTAGCTTACATTTTGTTTTCTGCCTTTTGTCCATAGGTTTCAAAAACTTTTAACAAACAAGTAACTCATGTTGTGTTCAAAGACGGATACCAGAGCACTTGGGACAAAGCACAGAAGAGAGGTGTGAAGCTCGTTTCAGTGCTCTGGGTTGAAAAGTAAGTGGTTTCTTTATTTCTTTTTCTTTAAGTATCTAGTATTGATCGAGTGTGGAGATATTTCCTATTGCTACTGTAACAGATTATCAGAAATTTAGTGTCTGACAGTTCTGGAGAGCTGACCTCTGAAATCAAGGTATCAGGAGGGTTGAAGGCTCTAGGGGAGAATCTGTCCCTTGCCTTCTCCAGCTTCCGGAGGTCACCTGCCTTCCTTGGCTCCTGGGCCACACATCATGCCAACCTGTCCTGTGACTTTGACTCTGCTGCCACCCTCTCGTAAAGACAGTTGGAATAGCACTGAAACCTACCACTAAGAATTTGGAATATATAGTTTCAGACATTTTACTGATAAACACATAGAAACTGCATAAATATGGACATGTGTCCATATTTATATCCATGGAAATATGTAGATTTTTTAATTTTTTTAAATGATTTTTATTTTTTAAGATATTATTTATTTATTTGACAGAGAGAAACACAGTGAGAGAGGGAACACAAGCAAGGGGAGTGAGAGAGGGAGAAGCAGGCTTCCCGCCGAGCAGGCAACCCCATGCGGGGCTCGATCCCGGATCTCCGGGATCATGACCTGAGCCGAAGGCAGTCACTAAACCAACTGAGCCACCCAGGCGCCCCTGTAGGTTTTATTTTTTAATGGAATGCACATAAGCTTTTTCAGTTAACATTATATTAGAGAACATTTTTCCATGTTTGTACAGTGATAGATCTCATTTTTAAAAAACATATACAATTTAGGGGCACCTGGGTGGCTCAGTCGTTAACTCTCTGCCTTTGGCTGAGGTCATGATCCCAGGGTCCCTGCTGAGTGGGAAGCCTGCTTCTTCTCCCTCTCCCACTCCCCTTGCTTGTGTTCTCTTTCTTGCTTTGTCTCTCTCTGTCAAATAAATAAATAAAATCTTTAAAAAAAACCATATACAGTCTAATTTGTTTAACTGATCTGTTAATATGAAGTTTTCCATTTCTTTTTCTTTTTAGTCAGGAATAGTACAACACTGAATGTCTTTATTATCTCTTATAGATGTGTAAGTTTTTCCATAGATTTAAATTCCACAAATGGATTTTTGAATTCAGAGGGCTTATCTATTTAAATTTATGATAAATGCTGTCATAGTACCTTCTGGAAAAAGTGCACTGAATTGTCTTCTTTCTAGCAGTGTAAAAGTACACTTGTTTCCCATAACTGCTATACTCTTGAGTTGTCAGTTTTTTAATCTTTCCTGGTTTGGTGATGAAAAAATAAAATTTATTTCATTTGCTTTTCCTTGATTTTCAGTGAGCTTTTTTCAGCAGAACTTAGAGGTAACGGTTGAACTGAACATTGCTTTATATATCCTGTTTGTTCTACATTTACTGCCCTATCCAGGCCTTTGCTCATGTTTCCCTCTGAAAACATGGACAGTAAGTACATAAGATCACTAGGTGTCACTAGAATTCCATTTTGTTGGGCTATTTCTGGTTTTTTTTTCTGAGAGCAGACCACTGTGTAACAGCAACTGATAAAATTCTGATGGTTCCTTTGGGCACTAGAGGCTTTTATATTGAGGAAAGGAAGTGAAGGCAAAAGGAATAAAGGTCAAGTTGGCTATCAGTTCTGTTGAGGAAGACTGATCTAACAGGTATGTTGGAAATACAGTTCACAGGCATTTGTTTTTGCTCACTTGAGAGTGGGTCATTGCCTAGATGCCACACCACTCCTGCGTTTCGTGTTTGGCACATTTTCTTGCATGACCCCATGTGGCCACTCACTTTAGCAGGTTAATGCAGACACATGACCTTCCATTGAGTTCTGAGTCTGTTCTGGTCTCACCAGCCTTTGAAGTCGTGCACTACACAGTAGATGACTGTCAGCCCCCTGCAGACATGCACCTTGCATTTGGTCAGCCCAACTCCTTGTCTCCCTTACTTGGGCCGTGCCTACATCTTTCTTTGGCTTTTACTGTTGTTGAAGATTGTAAGTAGTGATGTGTGGGATCCCTCAGTTTGGGATTCCCCGGTGTTTCCTGATGAGATTGTCTGAGTTCTGCATCTCTTGCATGAATAACCCTCTTGGTGTGGGGGGTGCTGGTTGTGTTCACAGTGGTGCCTGCTGGGCCTTTTTATCCGTCCACCCCCCGTCCCCTGCCCTTGCTCCATGTATAATGTGGCATTCAAGGGGACGTACTTCCACTACACTAACCGTTCCTTATCACACTCTGTGTGTGAGCGTATGTCTCCTTACTCTATTCACTGGGTTGTAATCCATTGCTTTCATTGTTCCTTTTAAGGTTTAAATCGTCTTTGATTGGTCAGGGTCGCCCATCCCGTTGACTTCTGTGTTATTTTACCTGTTTCCCACCATTCTGGGAATGCCTGTTTTCTTTCTGGCACAACAGTTTCATCCAGGCTTGCTTGTTTGGACCTTCTTTTTCCCAGCCCTGGATTCAGACTTCTCTCCAGGGATCCCTGGTTCCTTTTACTGGAAATGGTATTTTGAACTCCTAGTCTGGGTGTTAGGGTGCACTCTGTTCCATCAAGTGTTGCTGTTCCCACGCCCTCTCGTGGACAGAGGTGGTTATACATGTGTGAATGTGTGCCCGTGTATTTATAACTCTCTGTGTAGTGAGCCAGGTTCCCACTGATACCTGCAATATCAGTCCCAAACCAGGGGTTCATTCTAGTTCTCATCTTCTTCTCCCAGTATTTGTAGCCTTGTTCTCAGACTGTGAGAAACCTGATTCCTGTTATCCTTGTTAGCAGGGCAGTTAATCAAGTAGGGGGGTGACTAGTGTCTTTTCTGCGGCTATGTCCTTCCCTGCACAGACCCCCTCATCTGCTCAGGCTTGGATTCTCCTCTTCACTGGGCCTCTTCTCTACACAGATGTCCTCTTTACCCTGCTGGCCCCATGTTGTGGGAACCCTCTACACCTGTTCAAATTCTGATACCTCTCACTGTGCCTTGCCCCTCCCTCTATGTGTTCACCCTCCTCTGCCTTCCTGAGTTCTGGCACCCCATGCTGGGTCATCTGCCACACAGATGCCCCCTTCTCAGGCTCTGGGAAGCCCCCCAATGGATAACACAAATCTTGTGGAGGTATGCCCTTGCCTCACCTGGGTGGCTCTAGGATGAAATTGTCACGTGCGAGGGAAGGCTGAAAGGGCAGATTTCTTACATACTCTTACATTGAGAGCACATACAGAGGGATTGCTGGAATGTGGGAAATGAGCTACAGGGTTCCAAATTATCCTCAGACTTTTAGTTTCCTAAACCTATTCCTGTGATTAAAAGCTGTGTGTTAGTAGGACAGGTTTTTTTAAAAAAGCTGCCAGTTAGGTTTTTCTGTTTGTAGCGAACTTTCAGTGTTCTGTATTTGTTAAAAGCAAAGCAACACCCAAATTATCTACTGTTAACAAATTAAAATGCTTTTAATTTGTTAATAAGACATTTTCCCTATCTCATACAACATAGGTTTATTGAAAAGATAAGATTTAATATTCATAAATCAGTCAGTAAATAATACCAGAATAATGGGTTTCTTTTAGTTTTAGAGCAGCCATTCTTAAGTCATGGTCCAGGGACTTCCGTGGTCCCCAGGCCCTGTAAGGGGTCAGCAAACTTGACACTTTATATTAATATGTTATTTGCCTTTTTCCCTCTCATCTTCTCAGGAGGGTACAGCATTATTTAGGGGGCATGGCCTACACAGTACATGGACTGCTGAAGCAGATGTGAGAATCCAGCTGTTTATTGACATTTGCAAAAATGTATGGCCATGCCACTCTTCTCCCTAACTATTTTTTCCTGTTTTGGGAAATACTTTTCATAAAAGCTGTTATTTATATTAACATGTATTGGATTTTATTAATGTTATTTTTAAATGAATTAACGGTTACATATTTTAAGAACTGCTGAGTTTTATTTTTTTGAGAACTGCTCAGTTTTAATTTGTTGTAATAAATATCCATATGTATAACTCATATAGAAAGCCTTTGAGGTCCTTGAGTTTTTTTAAGAGTGAAAGAGATTTTGGGGTGCCTGGGTGGCTCAGTTGGTTAAGCGACTGCCTTCGGCTCAGGTCATGATCCTGGAGACCCAGGATCGAGCCCCACATCGGGCTCCCTGCTTGGTGGGAAGCCTGCTTCTCCCTCTCTCACTCCCCCCTGCTTGTGTTCCCTCTCTGGCTGTGTTTCTCTCTGTCAAATAAATAAATAAAATCTTAAAGAAAAAAAAGAGTGAAAGAGATTTTGAGTCCAAAATACTGCTTCGCAGTTCAGTTTGTGTTTTTGGTTTCCGAGGACTCTTTAAGCTCCCACTGTGACTGCAGGTCTTGTTTTTGTGTGTGTGTGGGGGGAGTGGGGTGGGGAGCGTGCACACATCCCTCTTCCTCATAGTCCCCTGAGGGAGGTCTCCACATTGTCTTGTTCCATTTTACTGTCGAAAGGGATTCTTCTACAGGTCAGGGACTTTTCCATTGCCCTAGTTTTGAAGACTAGTGAGTGAAGGCAACAGGTATGGGCCTGGTGACATAGGGTGCGTTCGGCATTGCCAATGGAGTTGATCTGGGTGCAGGAGAGGGTTTGTCCTGAGGGCAGGACGGGAGCGCTGGTGGATCAGGCTTGCAGTGGGAGTGCCACCATTCCTTAGCTTTCAAAGGAGAAAGAGCTCTTTGGAATGGAGCCCAGGCAGGGCTTCCCAGAAGGAAGGATGGCACAAGCTGCTTTGTTCCTGTTGGCTCACAAGTAGCAGCAATTGAAGATCAAAAAAGTTGATTCTGCTTTTAAGGGGCATTGCTTGAAACACCTTTCTGCTTGACCACTAGATGGGAGGATGGTGTTATTTTACATTTCTGAAGAAATGCAGAAATGCAAACTACTGAGCTTTTTTTGTTTATTCCATAGATTTTGATTGGTTTTAATTTAATGATTTTGATTTTGACAGGTTTTAATGTAGTGCTGTTCAGTATTTTACTAAACATTTGAACACACAAGTTGTTTGCATGCATAGAATGACATCACCAGTATTATGGGCCATATGTTTCTTTTGTGAAAAGTCATATGTAAACCCAAGGTAGATTCAGAAGTGTGTCTCTGCGTCTTTCCACACTACCAAGTCACAGGTAAATTGTTGGGATACTTATTGCCAGTAGGGACTGAATGTATCTTCTACATCACCTGGGTCAGGCGCATATTTTACCCAGTTGAATCAAGCCTTTCCCCAAACTACTAACTAGTAGAGGATACTTATGAGTTCTGTGAACTTGGGCAAATGATCTCCTGTGAGCCTCAGTGTCCTCAGTTGTCAAATATGAGAAAATGATGTGACAGTATTTATCCACCAGGATTGGTGTGAGGTTCTTGTGAGCTGGTTTAGTTTTATGATGCTGTTGATTATAATTTAAATATTGTGAATATATGATGGTTCCGTTATCCTGATTCTTTTCATCCAAGTCTTATGTCAGGTTGCTTCCTGGCCACCCCCTTTTTCTGTTTTGTTGCTTATGACAGTGGGAAATAGGTGATTGTTTCACTTGAAAAAGCTGGTAGACCCTGCTCAGGGTACAAATTGGTCATCAAATTGACCTCTACCTTGTTTAAAAGAGGCATTCCTAAGAAATATTTCTGTCCTTGTTCGCTTTATCATTGATGCCTGTTTCTCATTTCTCTCATTGGATCAGTTATTCTGCCTACCCCATTCACTTTCTGCTTTCTGTGGGCGTAGGTGATTACTTTGTGTTTTAAAAAAAATCAACCTTATAAAAATGTAATTTACATAAAATGAAGTGTACCCATTTCAAGTATACAGTTCACCGAGTTTTGAAAAATGTACTTACCCATGTTACCACCACTATCACAGTCAAAATGTTGTGGGCATTTTCATTTTCATCATCCTAAGAAGTTCCCTTGTGTCTCTTTGCAGTCATCTTCCCTGCCCCAAGTCCCCTTGTCCACTTGATACAGTTGTACTGCAGGGCTTCCACTCACCTGGTTTCTGGCCCTGCAGCGAAGCTTTGCTTATTCTAGGGTCTCATATAAAGGGAATCATCCTGTATGTGTTATTTTGTGCTGGCAGATTTTGTTCAACATGATGTTTTTGAAATTTATCTTTGTTGCTATATGTATGCCTATTTTAATTTTTTTTAATAGCTGAATGGTATTCTGTTGAATGGATACACCAGTTTGTTTATCCATTCACCTGTTAATGGACATTTGGGTAGTTTTCTGTTTTTGGTTATTATGAGTAAAGTTGCTATGAATAATCACATTCATGTCCTTACATGCCTTTATTACTTTTGGGCCATTACTCAAACTGTTTTCCAGGGTTGTTGAATCATCTTATATTCCTATTTGCATTGTATGGCTATTCCATTTACTCCACATTTTCACCAACACTTGGGATTTATCAGTCCTTAATTTTAGCTATTCTAGTGTATTTGTAGTGGTATCTCCTGTGTTTATTTTTTTGTAGCAGTTTTTTTGGCTAGAATTCACCCATCAAAAGTGTATAATTCAGTGGTCTTTTTTTGTTTTTGTTATTTTCTAAAGATTTATTTGAGAGAGAGAGGGAGCCTGCATGCAAGTGTGGGGAGGGGCAGAGGGGAAGAATCTAGAGCCCTATTGGGGGCTGGATTTCATAACCTTGACATCATGCACTGAGGTGAAATCAAGAGTCTGATGCTTGACCTATGGAGCCACCAGGTGCCCCTTGTTGTTAAGTAAACTCTACCCTCAGCATGACCTTGAGATGAAGAATCCCATGCTCTACTGACTGAGCCAGGCAGAAGCACCTATAATTCACTGTTCTTTAATATAATTACATAGTTTTGCAGCCACCAACATAATTTAAAACATTCTCATCACCCTAGAATGCAACCTTGTACCGAACCCACCAGCTCAGGGTAAATACTAATCTACTGTCTCCATGGATTTGCCTTTTCTGAAGGTGTGAGGGAAGTGGAATCATACACTTTTTTGTTTCTGGATGTTTTCTCATAAAACAGTGTTTTCAAGATTCTTCCATGTTGTAGCTTGTATCAGAATTTCACTTTTTTGGGGCGCCTGGGTGGCTCAGTTGGTTAAGCGACTGCCTTTGGCTCAGGTCATGATCCCGGAGATCCAGGATCAAGTCCCACATCAGGCTCCCTGCTTGGCAGGAAGCCTGCTTCTCCCTCTCTCACTCCCCCTGCTTGTATTCCCCCTCTGGCTGTGTTTCTCTCTGTCAAATAAATAAAATCTTAAAAAAAAAAAATTCACTTTTTTATTATTAAATAATATTTCCTTGTATGACTATGTCACATTTATCCATATAATGTATGATTTGTAAGTTTTTTCCCCCATTCTCTGGATTGTTTTTATATGTCCCTTGCAGTTTCCTTTGAAGCAAAAGGTTCTTTTTATGACCTCCAGTGTATTTTTCATTTCTTATGTTTTTGATGCTATTTAAGAAACTACTGACAAATTTGAGAGCAGGAAGCTTTACTTCTTATTTTCTTTTGAGAATTTTATAGTTTTAGCTCTGTCAGTTTAGATCTTTTATCCATTTGGAGTTAGTTTCTGTACATGATGTGAGGTACGGGTCTGATTTCATCCTTTTTTCTGTGGGGATCTCATCGTCCCAGCACCATTGTTGAAAAGATAATTATTTCCCAGTGACTTTTGTTATAATTAACCAGGGGCTCCTGGGTGGTTTAGTGGCCTCAGCATCTGACTCTTGATTTTACCTCAGGGCATGATCTCAGGGTTGTGAGATCTGTTTCAGGCTCTGCATGAGCAGGGAGTCTGCTTGAGATACCCTGCCCACCCCTGCTCATACTCCCTCTTTTTTTTTTTTTTTAAGATTTTATTTATTTGACAGAGAGAAACACAGCCAGAGAGGGAACACAAGCAGAGGGAGTGAGAGAGGGAGAAGCAGGCTTCCTGCTTAGCAGGGAACCCAATGTGGGACTCGATCCCCAGTCTCCAGGATCATGACCTGAGCGGAAGGCAGTTGCTTAACCAGCTGTACCACCCAGGTGCCCCTATACTCCCTCTTTCTTAAAAAAACAAACAAACAAACAAAAACAACCACATATTTGAGGAGCCCCTCGAGTGTGTATTTCCCCGGTGACTTGTACTAAGTGTAAGATCACGTGCTTAGTGACTGTTTGTCTTTGGTTTAAATCTTTTGCCCATTTGTAAAAGTTGAGGCTTTTATCTTTTTAATATTGAGTTATAGGCTATTATTTACATTATGTCAATATTTTTGGTCAGATACCCGTACTGTAAATATCTGATCTCAGTCTATGATTGACTTTAATTTTCTTTGTTGTGTCTTTCAAAACACACCAGTTTTTTTTTTTGTTTTTTGTTTTTGTTTTTTTTTGTTGAGTGCAGTTTCTCATTTTCTTCTTTTTTTGCTTTGTGTTTTTGATATTCTGTCTGAATGTCTTGGGTTACTTTGAAATCATGATTTTTTTGAAAAAGATTTTTATTTATTTATTTGACAGAGAGAGAGATCACAAGTAGGCAAAGAGGCAGGCAGAGAGAGGTAGAAGCAGGCTAAATCCCAGGACCCTGAGATCATGACCTGAGCTGAAGGCAGAGGCTTTAACCCACTGAGCCACCCAGGCGCCCAAAATCGTGATTTTTTTTCTTCCATTTTCTTTTAGGAGTTTGTAGTTTTGGTCTTTATGTTTAGTGCTGTGACCTGGAGCGTGCATGTGTGCCCGTGTGTGTGTGTTTAAGATGAGGTCAGAGTGTTGCCACAGTGATGACCTCTGATCCTTTAGAAAGTATCTTTTGGCATTGTTACTCTCTGCCAGGTGTTACTGTTATAACTAGACAGGCATATTCACTCCCCTTGTGGAACTTAATTTTTATCCAGAGACAAGGTTTATAAGTGCAGGTTTCATGAATCCTCTGAAGGGAACAGGAAGGGCTTAGCCACAGCTCCCATTTGGAGTTGGTTTTCCTCCTGATGCAGTGGCTGGGGAGACCTCTTGGAGTTGGTGACCTGTGAGCTGAGGTGAAGAGGACATGAAAGAACTAGGTTTTCAGAGACTTGGCGGGGGGAGTTTTCTGAGCAACTGGAGGTCGTGGCCTGAGATGGGGTGAGGCCAGTGTGTGTGAAGATCTCAGAGCATCATTGGTTGGGATCTCTGGGGAGAGGAGGCTTAGAGGCAGGGACGTGGTCCTGCAGGGCCATGGAAGGGATTTGAATTCTATGCACATCTCTGTCTTTATTCTCAGTATGCTCTCTTAGTGTCAGACCTACATGGGTAGCTATCTGTTGGGTGAATTCTTGTGGATAAAGCACAGCACCTAAGTGTAAATAGGTCCAGGCCTGAACTTGCTGTCCTCTCTTACATACATCCTGACTTCATTTTCTGTCTTGCTTTAGGTGGCATTTCTTTCCCTGTTGGGCCAGCCAGAGCCCTTTCATTCAGAATGCCTAGTTTCCTGTTCCCATCCTGTTATGGAGAGAGGGCCCCTCACACACAGGAAAGAGAGAAGTCAGCTATTATTGCAGGGCTTGTAGTGAAACAGTGGTCCCTTTTTTACCCCTTCCCCCATTCCTTTTACCCAGGTTAACGCCTGTCCACCCGGGCCTCTTGCTGCCCCTCTGTCTTAACCTCTGTGTTCCTAGTCCTTGTGGCTCCACTGCTGCCTTGACTTCACTTTCCAGCACTGGCTAGACTTTGTAGTTTGGCAGTGCAGATTTGGCTCTCCAAGTGACCATGTTCTGGGGGACCCCACGCCATGTATGTGTACCTACTCATTGCACCCACACTGCTTCTCTCCTGATTCCATAAATAAAATCAACAGCTGATGAGCTAAATCAGCAGTTTTGCTTTACATTATTACAACTGGGAGAGTTGTTTTTAGCTGACTCTGGAAATGCACACAAATACATTTCTTTTTGTGTGAAACTTTGTCCTACCTGAGCTCAGTCTGGTGTCCTTGAGTCCAGTGCGTCCCTGGTCCAAGTTGTCTGAAAACTGAGCCCATCACCTGCTTTGGTGGCAGGAGCGGGTGGGGTGCAGTGGCCCTGACCGAGGGCACAGTTAGGGTGCAGCTGCTGCTCATCAGACCCATCCTTGCCGCCAGAGCCCTGGAGGTGTGAGGAGAGGAAATCAGTCCCTGTCCTCCCTCATCCAGCTTCCAGGCTCATATTTCCGGGCTGTATTTGGTTTTTCAGTTCCCCAGACATCTCTTATCTATGTTGGTCTGTGTCATTTTGTTTTACTTTACTTTCATTTGAATGGAGTTTTGGAGCAGGAGAGAAGAACATATGCGCTTAGTCCACCAGTTGTAATGAGAGCTCAAGAAGATTCCATTTTTATTTCTAAATATTGCATTTTTCAAGGATCTCTACCCAGTTCCACAGCTTTGGTGAAACCTGTAGCACCTCCTCCCTGCACCGTCCCTGACTGGACTCCTTGCCAGGTGTCCCTGTCCCGGAACATATCCCACAGAGTGGCATGTCCAGGCTCCCCCAGATACAGCCCTGTGTGACCTTCTGTCCCTGGTACCCTCGCTCCAGTGCATTCACTGTAGTCTCACCAAATGGTGTCTGTTGTCCCAGGGTTGTCACGCTGTTCTCTTTGCTGCGCTTTTGTCTGTCTGTCTTCCACATGGAAGGTCTGCATCCTCCCAAATCTGTTTCCTCGTCAGAATTTAATCTGATGGTCGCCTCCCACCTGCAGCTTCTCCTGACTCCTGTAGTATCACTTGTGCTCTCTCTCCGGCTTCTGCTCTACCTTGTTGTTGTTCTCTTACCATAATTATTTGCTATGGTTTTTTTTCTTTTTTTTTAACTTTTCCATTTTTTGCAAACTTCTTTCATGGCTGGATTAATAAAGACAGTTGCACTGTCCTCTCTGTCTGTGTAGTGTATTGAGATATCACACACACACACACACACACACACACACACACGTCATTTAGCTTTAACCCCATTGTGTGGTCATAGGAGAGAAATGAAAAAGACAAGTGAAATCTTCTTGTGATAAAACCAGTTTTGACGTCACATGGCCTCAGAAGGGGCTTAGGGACTCCGGGGGTCTTCTGACTATATTTTGAGGGGTGCCTGGGGGGCTCAGTGAGTTAAAGCCTCTGCCTTCGTCTCAGGTCATGATCTTAGGGTCCTGGGATTGAGCCCCACACTAGGCTCCCTGCTCAGCAGGGAGCCAGCTTCCCTCTCTCTCTCTCTCTGCCTACCTATAATCTATCTCACTGTCAAATAAATAAATACAGTCTTAAAAAGGGGGGGGGGGGCTTAGGGACCCCGCGGGTCTTCTGACCTTACTTTGAGATTTATTAGCCTAGGGATAAATAGTATTGTCAGTTTGGTGTGTAATCTTCCAGACTTTACTTAAAATGAGAAATACTGTATTATGTATGGTATATAGCTTCAAGTTCATGTTTCTGAAGTTTTTTTTTATTCTTAATATATTTAAGAGAGTTTTCTGTATGAATATGGATATGTTTGCCCTATTCTTTTTTTGCATATTTTAATTGTATTTTCAATAGTCATTTGCATACTAAATGTTGAACAGTGACAGGCTTATGAAATATAGTTGGAGATGTGTTTAGGGGCCATATTTTAAAAGACAAACAACAGGTGGGTGAGATTATTCTGTAGACACAAGAGTGATCGAAGGCTTTAGATCTGAGTTGTGGAGAGATGAATAAAATGTTTTAAGCTTGATCTTTCAGTAATAATACAAATGAATGAGAAGAGTGGGGACTATAGGTAAGGAGATAATTTAGAAAATTATTGTAATTGTTTAGGTTTGAGCATCGGAATGTTTAGAAGTAGGGAATGCTCTGGGGATTCCCAAGACAGGCAGGAAGGTGTGAAGGGCGGCTTAGGGAGAGTGGAAATGACAGACTGATGACAGACATTATGGACGGCGGGGTACGTCCGGGAGAAGCTGGGGTGGCCCACTGTGCTCTCCAGTGAAACACCAGTTTTAGGGGCAAAATAATCCTCTAGTTGAATTTCTTTAGGGCTCTAGCTCTAGATTTCTTCTTTTATGTCCTGTTTCCCCTTCTACCTTCTTTCAGCAGTGTGTGCTTATACCGTATGTACACCCCGTGCTCATCAGTTGGAAGGCTGTTACAAGTCCACAGTAGTATAAAAACCACTTTTCTTACTGCCTCTTGTTTCTACTCTTACACTTTAAAAACACTGTAGGGAGACTGTTTTGGAAAGTTGAATTTATATTGCCCTTTGTATTTCCTTATAAATGTACTTACTTTAAAAGTCCTGTCTGTTAACATGGCCTTTGCTTTTCTTAAATTGTTAACATACACGTGCTGGTGCATCGCTGTGTGAATCTAAGAGGAACACGTGCTCATTGTGCCCTCTCCGTTTAATTACACAGATGCAGGACAGCTGGAGTGCACATCGACGAAGCCCTCTTCCCTGCAGCTAACACTAGGGAACACCTACCAAGCCTAATTAAAAGAAAAGTAAGTATGTGATTTCGACAGTGGAAGTTATGAATTTATTCATTCTTTTATTCCTGGAAAGTGACACTTTGTGGAATATATTCAAGAGGTGTCTTAAGTCTTGGAGTTGATAATACTGTTCTTTCCAAATAGGGTTTTTTAAGAAAGTTACAGACATTAGTGTATCCTTTAAGTGCTTTGATGTAACTTGTGAGAAGTGGAAGAGCTGTGTCTGGCCTGCGGAAAGCTAAAAGTTGCCAAGAGACCAGCAGACATGCAGGTGCACTGGGAACTGCTTTAGAATTTGGTTTGTTAGGTCTGTAGCAAAATACCTTTGTTCTGCTGTTGAGCTGGAAAATCTCAAAAGTCAGATGCAGAAATATCCCAAGTTATTTATTAAATAAGTTACTTATTTTGGAAAATCTACAGTGCAAACATAGATACCACTTTCCTTTGAGGTCTAGTTCACATTTGATCCACAATATTTCCTTCTCATTATTTAAAAATTTTAATTGTGATTTCTTTATTTGAGGGAAACTGGTTTATTAGAAAAGTCAGCGTTGCTATGTTTTCATGTGAGGACCCCTGTTGGGGAGGAGATTTGCAGACTTTGTCCAAACTGAATTAGACAGTCTAGACCTATACATTTCCTGTAGGTTAAGGAAGATGTTCCCGTGGGCATCTCAGATTTTCTGTAAATGGTGAATCCTGTATCTCAGACATTTCCTTTCAGGATGGCTGGGATTTGCAGGGCAGTGATGGGCAAACTTAACTCCAGTCTCTTGTCCAGATCTCCTTCAATTAGAGGTGAATTAGAGCTTCTATCTAAGTCCCTACTCTCTCTGATACATCAAGCAGTGGCTGTGTCTATCCTTCTAGAAGTAAAGGACTTATTTTAAAAACATATTGATAAAAAAAGCCCCACATTAATAATAAGAGTATATTTTCATCATAAAACATTGAGAAAACACAGATAAGGCAAATAACTCTCCTAAGTCTCTTTCCTCAAAATAAGCAATTTTTGGTTTGACTTGGGTCTTTATAGATCAGATGGTCTTCAGTACACATACATTAATGACACACACACACACGTTTCTGTGTTACATGTATTGTCTGGGAGATTGCTTTTTTCTTCTTCCTGTAATGGTGTGTGTTTGACCATTTCATGACAATATATGTAGCCCTCACTCTTCCATATTTGTTGTATGGCATCAGTATGTCTTTCTTGGATTCATGCACCCTTAAATCATTGTCAGTTTTTACTAAGCATGTTGTTTATGTGACATATCTGAGTTTATTTCTCCAAGTGGATTATCTAGAAATGAAGTGACTGGGTCAAAATGTACATGCACTTTGATTTTAACAGTTCCACCAATAGTGTACAGGAGTACCTATTTCTTGACACAGTGACTAGTGCTGCATCTTATTAATCTTTGTCATTTTCCCTGATCTGAAGCATAAGTAATGATTGCTTACACACTTCATTTAAGTGTTCACTTATGCCTGAAAACATTCCCTTTCCCTTTTCCAAGTGCAGTTGTGAAATGAACATGACTTCAGACTGTATTATTTTGGGCTTTTTGACAAGTTTCTTGGCTTTACTCTCCCTCATTCTTTCTGTTGCCAGTCTGACCCTCTTGCTTGCTGTTCTGAAATTCACCAAGCGTATTTGTAATTTAGAGCCATTGCATTGCATATCTGTTCCCTCTATCTGGAACACATTTCCCCCAAACTTCATGCATGTTACCATTTTTCTAACTTTAGTAGGGCTTTGTGCCAGAGTTCTCTCAGGGAGACCCCCTCTGACTACCCTGTGTACAGTAATGTTAACTTCCCACTGTGCCAGCTGTCCTGATCCCACTCGCCTGCTATTTTCCTTTCCATCTGTAGGACTTACACCGTTCTGACTTACTGTAATAATGGTGTCAGGGAGTTTGGGTTCAGTTGCTAATGAAGGTTCATCGGACCCTAAACCATAATGCTTGAGTATCTGGAGAGCACCCTGGGACCAGGGAGGCCTAGGGGAGACTCTTGGGTTGTGCTGGTCACGCACCCCTGATGTCAGTACATTACCTCTTCCAACAGCAGAGCCCTCCCCCACTGGTGATAAGCATTTGACCAGCTCTGGGAGTACAAATGCCCCCAGATGCTCTGAACTCATGGTTACAAAGCAACATTGTTCAGTATGACATTGCATGCTGTGCTTGCACTTGGGGGAAGACAGTTCAGGCCAATTCCAGGCCTGCTGAAATTAACCCTCCTGACACACATAACCTCTGTTTTACTTATTAATGATGTTTATTTTCTGTCATTCTTTAATAGAGTATAAACTCCTGACAGCAAGAATCTTCTTCTGTTCCAAGACCAGTGCTTGACATACGTTTTTGTTAAATAATGAATGAGAGCAAGATGCTCAGTCAAGAACACAAGAGTGGGTGTGGGAAAGTTAACCCAGGACTTTCTTTGGTGTTAGCCTCGGGCTTCATCCTGTTTGTCACATCTTGTATGTGTAGTTCGAGTTTTGGGGTTTTACTGGCTGAATAGAATTACTGTGATTTAAAGACAAAGCAGGATTCAATTTTGGTTCCTTTCTTTGGTGATTAGAAAATAATTGCATTTGTACTTTGTTACTATGTTATGATTTTGGGGGTGGGGAGAGGAGAGATAATGTAAGTGTAACAAAAGTGAGGAAAATGACCAGTTTTGTTTAAGAACCTTCCTGGAAACTAAGGTTGCTGGGATTCTGAAAATGCCTCTGAAAACATAGCTACTTAGTATACTGTATTGCATCTGTCTTTTAGTTCTGCAGCTGTTCTTACAGAGGCCTGGGAAGAAAGAAATAATTGCTATCTCACTGCACTACGAGAAATGCCTGTCAGCAGATTTTCCTTGCAGTGTTGTGACTGGTGTCAGAAGCATTGGAGCAGGTTGTCTTGTTGCACAGCTGCTGTACAGTAGTATTCATTTTTATGTCCTTTCTGTACAGCGAAAGTGTATGCAGCCCAAAGATTTTATTCCTAAAACACTGGAACACGATAAAAGGCTTCAGAAGAAGTTTGAAAAAATGGCTACAGAGCTCCAAAGGCAGAAGAGAAGTGTGGGTGAGTGCAGAAATCCCTTGTGGTCCTGTGCACCTGTTGCAGTTGCCCGATGGCTGGTGGCGCCCAGGCAGACCCAGCTGCAGGCCTGCAGGAGGCTGGACCTCAGCTGCTGGAGGGCCACCGTGTGAGCTCATGGGCCCTGAGTCTCCGTCACTCACCACATCGGTGAAACTTTTTACTTTCAGGAATGATTATGGAAAAAACAGATTTTGATAAGCCCTATTAGAATAAATCCCTGTTCATTTATTTGTTATTTTGTATCTCACTGTGTGTTTTAACCTAATACTTGGCCTTTTTGATTTGTTACCTAGAATAAGGGAAATGTTAGAAAATACATTCTTCCCTTTACTTCACCTTAAATATAATTTTTATCTTTCAGTTACTCCTCAGAGCTAAAAAAAAAATGAAGAAACATATTTCATTGTCTTTGGGCTTTCATAATACCTGTTTACAAATTAGCCCATAGTTCTGGTTTTGCTCTTTTAAAAAGATATATTTTCTTTTAACTTTGACTGCCTTTTGTTTGCTTTTTTTGCCTTCAGCAGTTTGAATTTTATGTTCATTGGTCCATTTTTCTTTTGAAATACCCTACTCCGAGTTCACAGAGGTGCTTGAATTCTTTTTTCCCCTCTGTACATCAATTTGCATATTGTCTCAGTTGACCTTTTTTTTACAGTTCACTAATATGTTCTTCTGCCATGTCTAATCTGGTATAAAATCCATCTGTTCAGTTCATAATTTTGGTTAGTTTGTAGTTCTAGGGTTTCTGATTTTTTATAGATTCTGTTACTCTGATTAAATCACATTTTTCTTTTCATCTTTCTTTGCTTCTATCTGCAGTATCTAGAATGCCTCTGTTGTTTTGTATGATGTTTTTTTCTTTTGTTTTTTTGTCACATGCGTTGGGTCTCTTAGTGGGAATGACAGTTTCTTTTTGTAATTGAAGGCAAGTCACTAGTTATAAAATATATTTGAAGCTCTAGGCAATATTATTTTCTAAGATACAAAGTTTCTAGTTTTCTCTGCGAGGAAGATGGAGTAGGGCCTTGTTGGTTTTTATCTGGACTGATTTGAATAGGAGTTTCATTGACTTTCAGTAAGGCTTGGTAGACTTCTGATTTGACATTGATGCCAGAGTGTGGCCATCTAGACCTTTCCTTTTTTTATTTTTTTTAAAGATTTTATTTGTTTATTTACAGAGAGAGAGATCACAGGCAGGCAGAGAGGCAGGCAGAGAGAGAGGAGGAAGCAGGCTCCCTGCTGAGCAGAGAGACCAATGCAGGGCTTCCATCTCAGGACTCTGGGATCATGATCTGAGCTGAAGGCAGAGGCTTTAACCCACAGAGCCACCCAGGCACCCTTTTCTGTAAAAAAAAAAATTATTATGTTAGTCACCATATGTACATCATTAATTTTTGATGTAGTGCTCCATGATTCGTTGTTCCGTATAACACCCAGTGTTCCATGCAATATGTGCAAGATTTTTATTTATTTATTTGAGAAGAGAGAGACAGCAGGGGCAGAGGGAGTGGGAGAAGCAGGCTCCCCACTGAGCAGGAAGCCCAACACGGGGGCTTCATCCCAGGATTCTGGGATCGTGACCTGAGCTGAAGGCAGATGCTCAATCTGCTGACCCACCCAGGTGCCTCCATCTAGACCTTTCCACCAAGTGCCTAGTGTGGTAACTAGGATCTCTTCCCCTGACTGGTCCTGAACTCCCATTTTCATCTCTCGGTGAAAATACACCACAGAGAACTTTCCACCGTTTCACAGAAGAATTCAGCTTAACTTTTAGTATGCTGCCATTTGTAGCTTCTGAACTGGGCAACTCTCTTGAAGATAAAATCACATGCATGCAAGGAACGGTTTTCTACTACACGCTGTTTAGTGGGATTTGGTGCCGCAAAGCTTTTGGTTTTCTCTTTAGTTTGTTAATAAGGATAAACACATAGCTTGTGTCTTTGTTTCTCAGCAACTGCTCTCTGCCTGTTCAAAGACTGGACCTTTAGCTTCTTGCCCTCGGCGCTTTAATGATCAATCCTCCTGGGGGTAAAAACATCCACTGCTTGTCAGCTGGCTCCTCAGTGCTCCTCCTCTCCAAAATCATGACTCCTCTGGCCCTGGTCTCTTTAGTAGTTCCCTGATGCTTTTACATAGACATTATTTGTATTTTTTCCTTAAGAATTTATTTATTCATTTGTCAGAGAGAGAACGAGTGCATGTGTACAGGAGCAGGGGGAGTGGAGCGGCAGCCAGAGGGAGAGGGAGAAGCAGGATCCCCGCTGAGCAGGGAGCCTGACGTGGGACTCCATCCCAGGACCCTGGGATCATGACCTGAGTTGAAGGCAGCCGCTTAACTGAGGAGCCACCCAGGCCCCCCAACATTATTTGTATTTTATATAGAGTCTGTATTTTCTTTTTCTCTGTGTAGGCATTAGTGACTTCAAGATACTTAATTTCTTTGTCTTGAATTACTTGTAAAAACCTTAAAAGCACTTGAACGGTAACACAATCACTTGTTTATGGTTGCATTTTGCACTAGGCAGTGAATACCACATAATGAACTTGGGAGATGAGTTAGCTACATGTTTCAGTTCTAGGTAGCAACAGGCTGCTTTTCTGGAAGCAAAAAATAGGAAAAATTTTGTCCTTATGTGTTTAATCATAGAGTCATTTCTATTTTTTTTTTTTTTTTTTTGAAATCTAACTGACCTAACATACTAGTTTCAGTGGATGGTGTAATGATTCACTTTTTGTGTTATGTTGTGAAATGATCATAAGTCCAGTTAGAATCTATTACCATATATATTACCAAAAAATTTTTTTCTCATGATGGAACTTTTAAGACCCAATTTCCCAGCTACTTTCAAATATGTAGTATAGTGTTACTAACTGTAGTCACCATGCCATACATTACATCCCTATTACTCACTCATTTTATAACTGGGAATTTGTACCTTTGTAACCCCTTTACCCATGTTACTCATCCCTCCCACCTCAGGGCCTCCGACAGCCACCATTCTGTTCTCTCTACCCATCAGCTTGGTTGTTTTTGTTTGTTTGCTGATTTTGTTTATAGATTCCACATACAGGTGACATTACCTTTTTCTGACTTACTTCACTTAGTGTAATATGCTCAAAGTCTATCCATGCTGTCACAGATGGCAAGGTTTTGTTCTATGACTAAATAGTATTCCTCTAAGTGTGTAGGCCTGTGTGTGTGTGGGGGGTTGTGTGTGTTTGCGTGTCTGTACACATCACATTTTCTTTATTAATCCATAGATGGACACGTAGATTGTTTCCATGTCTTGGTGATTGTATATAATGTTGTAGTGAACAGGAGGGGGTCAGATATCATTTTGTGTTAGTATTTTTCTTTTTCCTTTTTTTTTTTTTTTTTTTTTTTTTTTTTTTTTTTTTTTTTTTTTTTTTTTTTTTTTTTTTTTACTTCAGTGTTTCATTTCCTCCAGGTAAATAAATACCCAAAAGTGAGATTACTGGCTCCTATGGGAAGTTCGATTTTTAATTTTTTTTGAGAAACCTCCATTGAGTTTTCCATAGTGGCTGCACCAGTTTACATTCTCACCAGCAGTGCACTAGAGTTCCTTTTCTGCACATCCTTGCCAACACTTGTTATTTCTGGTCTTTTTGATAATCATTCTAATATGTCCGACTCGTTTTTATGTACCTGTTGGCTATTTGGATGTATGCTTTGGCAAAATGTCTTTTTTAGATCCTCTGCCCATTTTTAAAGCTGGATTTTTTTTTCTGTTAGATGTATTCTTTTAATGATTTATAAAAATACTTTAAAACATCATGAAACTCTAAAGTACCATATGTGTTTTTTGTATTTTTTTCTTTTTTGCCTTTTTCATTCCTAAATTTATTGTTTCATCCCAATCCCAGCACATCATTGGTTCATGGAAGCAATTTTGGTAACTATATAATGCAGAGCACTGAAATAAGCATTAATTCCTCTACTTTTTTGTTGTAGTGTCTGTTGCCATGTCACAGATTCTCTGCTCAGTATTTTGAAATTTTTCATGCAGAATTATCAAGCTTTATTTTAAATCTGTCAGGGTGATGCAACGAAATTGACTAGAATATTTAGCTTGTATAGATAGTGCTGCCAGATAACTTCCAAGAACATTGCCTTTATCATTTGTTTTTGTACCGAGTCATCCCAGTGCCTGAGAGTCAGGCCTCTTTCTCTTGGTGCCCTGCTGGTCCCTCAGCAGCCTCCCACTAACTGGTCTCCTGTGCTGTTCCAGCCAGACACACGAAGTATCCTGACATCCCTCTCTGCCTGAGGCCAGTTACCCCCTATAGCCCTTACCCCTGCTTCAGAACGATTGCTTGACTCCTCCAAGGATCTTTCTCTGAGAAAGATCCATCAACCCTATGGGAACCCTCCGAGCGGCACTGTGACTGGGCCCTAGGGGCGCTGTGTCCTTAACCGTCTGTCAGCTTACTTGTGTCAGAAGGGTGTAAACCACAAGTCAGGTGCGCACTCCACACAGGGCTTCCACTTCCTTAGGTCACTGTAAGGAAAAGCATTTCAGAGGAAGCCCTGTGTTTGACATGCCCTACAGCTCTGCAGGCTGTCTGTGGTCTGGTCTTGCCTCCAGCCTCAGGTCAGCCCTGTACCACTCACCTGTCAGCTTTGTACTCTTGCCTTTCAGGCCTTCTTCCTACAGCAGTGATGGTGTATTTCAAAAGAACTTGGCAAAATGGTACTGGAAAATTTTTTTATCTTTTTGGGTAAAATTTATATCTTAATAAAAATTGCTTTTTAAACACTACAAATATAAGGTATTACAGGTACAACTGACTTCTCTGCATATTGGTCAACCTGTAGTTAGAGTTGTTCAGGCTTAAGAGTTGCAGAGGAGAAGATACTGAGTGATTCTTGGTCTTTTTATTGGTGGGTGAAGGGAGGTGGTCAGAGCACTGAAGTTCTCCTTGAGTACATGCGAGGTATGATTCCAGAAACACACATAGCTGTGCACGCACAGCCAGTTTAGCCATCATTTCATGGCTGATGGACTCCTGACCCCAAATTTGATATGTGTGTCTGTTGAGGGTCAGGGAGGGTTGGCTAGCGGTGGTGGTTTCTGAGACTGGACTAAACACTACTGTTAGAGGCAGAACTGTTTCTGTGCCCATCTTAGGTTCTCAGCTGGGGCTTTGTTATGAAAAGACAGATTAATGGGAGAAGAGCATACACATGTATATTTTTTGTGATATGCAGGCTCTCAGAGGAGATAAAGTCCCACAGAAGTGGTAGAACCTTAGTTGTTATGTTGAACAAGGAGAGGCAATTGTGGAAAAGTAAGATATAAGGGAAACCACAGTAGGGTAAGAGTTCCTTTAACAAGTCTGTTTTATAGATTTCTCTTGGCATCAGCTTCCCATCTCTGGTGATAAAGTAAAGGGGGTTCATCTTTCAAAGGGGAGTTTTACCTCCTGCCTTCAGGAAGAAGCTTGGAGTAGTAGGGGTGGGGGTGGGGGGGTGTCCGAACACCTGTCTTTTACCTTCTGTGATTTAAGTGCATTTTGCTCAAAACAATCCTTCTGCCGAAGTGGCATGTTTGGGGTAGTATATTCTGCCACTCTGCGTCAGTGTTTAGGGACTAGACTGCATTCTAGCTTCACCTTTGCATTAATTGTATAATTCCGGATATAAACAAGTTGCTTATTAACTTTTGTGTCTTGGTTTCTTCATCTGTACGTGGGAAGACCGATAGGCTGATGCACTGGGTTTGGGAAATGTTGAATGAAACAGTGCACATTGTGTGCTTATTAGCACAGTGCCTCATGCATGGACGTTTCTCAGCAAACGTCAACCAGCAGTTTCTGCATCAGTGTTACTGCTTGTGGGGCTGGTGGGGTGATGATAGACTGTTGGTAGCAGTAGGTGATGATGTTGCAGGGGACAAAGAAGACCGTGTGTGTGTGTGTGTGTGTGTATGTATGTATGTATGTATGGGGACTCTTCCTCATAAGAAATAATATTGTTGACATAGTAAACCTGCCTCTTTTTCTCTTTAGCTGAATAAACTTTTGTTTATTTTCAGATAACGATGTATCTGTTCTCTTGTTTGAATCTAATGGCTCATTGATGTATAGTCCCACAATTAAAATGCGCAGCGGTCAGCATAATGCAATGCGAAGGAGATTGCAGGAGATTAAGGAGAAAAGGGAGAACCTCTCCCCTACCTGTAAGTGCTCACATTTTATAAAGTGAAAGTGAAGCAAATTGCTGGTCAGTAAATTGTGGTGGAAAGGTTTTTTTTTTTGTCTTTACCTAGGTATTTTAGTTGTTTCTTGATGCTTAACAGATTTTCGTCTGTTTCTTGGTAGACTTTGTTAGTATTTTCTTCCAGAAAATCTAAGGCATCATTGAAATTTTTAAAGCCTAAATTGAGTTTATAGTTTTAAAACATATGTTTTAGCTCATATTGGGTGTGTAGTTTTACATACTGGATGTATAGGTTGAGAATCCTATTTTTTATAGCCCCTTTGTAAGTTTTAGTATCTTAGAGATGTTTCTTTAAAAAAAATCAATCAGGCTCTTCTTTTGAGGGAATCTACTTTAAATTAAGTTTCTCATGCATTAGTTTTTGTTTTTCTTTATTTCTATTATCTTCAAATTTTTTTAGAAAGATTTTATTTATTTGAGAGAGAGAGTGTGTGTGGACATGAGTGGGGTGGGGGGTTGTTGAACAGAGGAAGAAGCAGACTCCCTACTGAGTTCAGAGCCTGACCTAGGCCTTGATCCCAGGACCCTGAGATCATGACCTGCGCTGAAACCCAGATCAGGGGCTTTAACTGACTGAGTCACCCAGGTGCCCCTCCAAATCTCTTCTGACTTTAATTTTCCTATGGTTTAATCCTTTTTATAACCTGATACATGTAGATTATTTTTTATGAATCTCACCTGTGATAGATTTGAGTAAGTTTTTTTGTGCTTATTGTTTTTTAGTGGGTCTGGGATATGAAATACCAGGTGTAAGTCAGTGTTTGTTTGGAAGAGCAGAATGAGTAGGCTTACCATGGGCTTCATCCACTAACATGTCAGAGTTGTATCTGATGAAGTGTGCAACTATGTTTTCAGCCTCACAGATGCTTGAAAAGTCTCTTGATAACTCAGCTAACTCCCCATGTGAAGCTTCTTGGAACATTTCACATGTTACTTTGTGTTCAGGTAAAATTATTTTCTTTTCTGTAATATATTTAATCTATGAGAATATGATTTTCTTATTTGGAGATTCTTCTGATGTCAGCAACAGTTGTTTAAAAACTAAAATTCATGAATTTCACCCTGAAATTAGGTATTAAAATAAAGTATAGGTATTGTAATACAATTAGGGCATGAGAAATTGCATGAGTTAAGCCTCCTTTTTGGCTCCTATAGTTTTTCTCCTAGGCATTTGCTTTCTCAGCACAGACTCAATTACTATTCAAAAAAAAAAAAATCATGTTGTATGTACTAACTTGCATGCAGTATAAACTTTATTACTGAGAACAGTATGAGAGCTGCTGGTTTCTCACCATGGGTAAGGACAGTATGGAACATGTGATTGAAGGGGGTCAGTGAGGTGTGTAGAGATTTAAAAGATAAATGGCAGGATTTCTCTCTAGAAACAGAGTGTTGGAAAGAATAAAATTAGGGTTTTATATTATACATATATTTTAAATGTGGGAGCCCTTGTTTCACTTTGAATGATGATTTTTCATGCTTATATAGCTTTCCTTTGAGTAAGTTTTAAGAAACGTGATATGACCACCCAGTTTCACCTTTGGAAGGGCCCAGATAAGTAGCAGAGCTCTGAAAGCCACAACAGTGACAGATTACAAATGGTAGGAGGGTGTCAGGAGTTTAAATCACAGCTTCCTGTTCAAGTGTGGCTTATTCTTGTAATCTCTTTGTTGTATGTCGAAAATTATTTTCTCATCTGTCTTAAATAATCTTTTATTTATTTTTTTTTTACTTGATGATCTTATATAAATTGGACAGGAATGGTAGTAACTAACAGATTTCATTTTAACTCTCTTGGGCACTAGTCTGTGTGTCTTATATGCTGTACCTCACTTTAATTCTCTCACCACCATTGTCACTGCCATTGTGTCCATGAGAAAACTAGGCCAGAGAGGTCAAACAGCTTGCAAAAGTTGACATTGTTTGTGAGTGGCTAGCCCAGGATTTGAAATTAGGTAGTCTGACCTCAGAATTTCTGCTTCATGACATGTACACTGTTTGTCAGCTTTTTGAAGAGTGTGCTAAACTTATTCAGCTGTTAACGCTAAATATGCCCAGTATTTCTAGCTCCTCACTTGGAGACAGACAGGCTCCCTGACATGATGTAGAGATAGCGTCACCCTGATCAGGGGTTTCCCTCTGCTCCCTGCTGCTTACCTCCATTGTACTTTAGAAGGAGAGCCATTAGTAGTTTGGGGTTAGAGGCTTCAGATTCCAGAAAACAGTGTCTGTGCTCTGGGAGCTTCTTGTCTAGTGAGAGGGACAGATAGGAATACTAATAATAATAGGATACATGCTTTTGGGAACTTAAGGCAGAGTTCTGCACAACAGAAGAGGATGTGTGTAACTAGCCGTGATGAAGTGGGAAGATTCAGAAATTTTTGACATCCGAGGTGGGTTTTGAGTAGGATTGACCCAGATTAAAGTGTGGAGTGAAGGCAAGGCCTGGAGGTAGAAACGTGTGTAAGTTTTCAGGAGGTGGGTGACAGCCTAGCAGTACTCTCAAGAAATATATAAAACATGGGAAGTCAGGACCCAAAGATCTCCCAGGTGGTTTGCTTTTGAGTATAAATGCAGCGTGAGGACTTCCGTGGAGAGCAGGGGAGTCAGGTGGACTGCTCTGTGAAAGGCTAGAACTTGATGTAGGTAGTAGCATTAATTCTTACCTTTTAGAATTATTGACGTAATCTAATGACAGAGTGTGGATGCTTTTCCTGGAAGAGAGTGCACATGCATATGAATGAATGTTCAGAAAGTGAGCTCCCCATGCCCTCAGTGTCGGGTTCCTTAGTGAAAAATTCTGGCCTGAAAGGTGTCCTCAGTGGCAATGAGAAGAACCAGGATACATTCAGTGCTCTTTTAAACCAATAGCTATGTTTAAGAAGTATTGTTTTATTGGTTAACCAAAAGTTAACTTTTATACGGATTGAAACAATTTAAAGAGTTAATTCTTCATTAATACTTTCCAGATGAATCCTTTGCTGGTGACCTGCACTCATCTTTTGACGGTCTTTGTGGAAATGCTAGATGTGGAAGTCAAGAAGGGAAACTTGGAGGAATTGTAGATGAAATTAAAAGTGATATGTGTGTCTCTACACCTGCACTGAAGACAAGTAGTGTCCATTCATCAGCATCTCCTGGTTACCTCAGTCAGGTAACAACTCAGAAATTCATGGGTAGTCCTCCCAAAGAAGAGATTCGTTGGCAAGGAGATCCTGTGGGTGAGGTAATCACCCCAGACAAGCAGCAGTCTGAGGGAGCAGCCAGGATGGTGTTTGATGATAAACACAGCTTGTCTCCTATGTTATCTGCAACCAAATGCCGCCCTTCAGGACATTCACGATCTGAGAGCTCCTCGGCAAAGAGAAAAAGAACATTGGAGAGCTCAGATGCGCCCCCTGAAGAAAGACTGAAGAAGAGGTGCAGTGGGAAGCCTGCTGGGCCACGGGTGCAGCTGTGGAAGTCAGGACACCACCAGCAACTCCCGGCCGGGCCCACTGTTGAGACTCCTGGCTGTGGAGTGTCCTCGTATGATGACTATTTTTCACCTGATAATCTTAGAGAAAGGAGTTCAGAGGCTCTTCCTGGATTTCAGCCATCTGCAGGCCTTGCTCAGTTCAGCTGCAGGAGTGGGCTTTCTCAGAGGGAGAGAAGAAGCATAATGCAGATAGCTAATTTTTCCTGCATTGGTAAAAATCCCAGGTCTGTCGACATGACCAACGTAACAGCAAAAACTAGCTCCAGTCTTGAGAAACGTACGCAAGACACAGAAGATGGAATGTGGAGTGGCCTGACCTCTGAGGGAACGTGTGCCCCTGACAGAACCCCAGGCCGTTGTCAAGAGGCCGATGCTAGGAGAAGAGTAGGGTCGCATGCAGATGGGAAATGCTGCTCTCATGGGAATGATGAGCCTGCTCTGTCACAGGGGCGTGGAGGGGAGGGACGTCATGGCGATTTCACTCCTCTGGAAGGGAGCAGTGTGGAAAAGGAAGAATTGCTGGATGTGAGAAGCATGCAGAAAGAGGATAGCACTTCTCGGACATGGAATTCCTCTGACGGTAAAATGCAACGTGATCATGAGCTCGATTTTGTGGGTGATTGTACTGTGGACAAAGCTATAGAAGGAAGGAGACAGTCATCCAGTGGATGCGATGGAAGTACGTGAATCTCCTTTACAAGTTCCTTTGTTGCAAGAATATGTGGTGGTGCGTCATCACCACCTTCCCATAATTAAAATAATTCCTTTTTGCCTTTTTTTAATTTTAAAGAATGCGTGTGTGATATTTTCCATTGATGCATTCTGTAGGGATAGGTAGCTTACCACTCTCCAGAATTTCTAGGTGCTTGGGTCAAATCTGCTGTTAGGAATGCATCTCTCCCAAGCCTTTCCATGTAGGTGCCAAGAGTGAGTGATTCAGCCTAACGGGAATAGTCGACAAGAGCAGACACCTCGTCTCTGGAGCCGCTTGCGTAACATGACCTTGTGTACAGAGGCATTCTGCTAGAGGAGTCAGGGCTGTTTATTTTAGAAGGGAAATTAAGGCAGTGTAGGCATTGATTCCATCAAGAAAAGAGAAGGTACAAAGAAGTAAATGTGGAAATACAATATCAGTATTGAAGAAACTTTGGGCAATGTTAGTTATAAAGAAAAAGCATTTGCTCAGGGTAAGAAGTTCATTGTAACAGGCCTTGTTTGCCTTCTAGTTATTTTGCTTTAAGTGTATCACTTACATGGATTCTTTCATGTGTAATTTAATTGTGACCATCGTAGCAAATTCTGTAATTGTAGTAATTATAGCAAAAGTAGCAACAGTAGAAAACATTTCACACTTTGTGATAACAAGCACAAATAAATGTCAGCAGTCAAAAGTGATGAAATCTTGAACTTTAACCATCTTTACCTAAAGATTAGGCTAAAATTTTCATAAGACTCACTTTATTCTTTATTATTTGTTTGCTCTCGCCATGATTTTAACTGCCCTTTTCAAGATGGAAAAGTTATGGGTGTGGAACTAATCATTGATGTATATCTTTTTCTTGGGTATAAATTCCCCAAAATCGTTTCACAAAAGAAATAATTTTGTATGTTTTTAACCTTATTTTTTTTATATCTTAGCTTTCTGAAAATATATACAATTTGACAGACTATATGTTGGGTCAGGCTTAGTATGTATTTTCAAAATATTTATTTTAAAATCGTGTTGACTCTAAGGTTAATATAAATCAGTAGATATACAGAATTGTTTTGGTAGTTAAGAATATCCTGTGCTTAAAGCTTAACATTCTCATTTTTCTCAGTTTTTATCTTGTTCTTATTTTTAAAGCCTCTGAATAATATTTAATGGCACGTGGATATAAATTAAGTGAAAAAAAGTCTAGTTTCAGACAGGGCGGTGCACCCCATAACCCCATGTTGTTAAGAAAGAGTTCAGTTCTCCTTGGAAGCAGGATGTTCAAGGACTCAGCCCCGTGTCCACAGCCCCCTGGGGTCTGGGGCGCGTGGAGGACCGTGAGGGGCCGGCACTGGGCCTTCTGGGAGACTTCAGATTTCAGCATCGCATGATGGGGGCTGTCATGCAGTGGGGTGTAGCCAGGGCCCTGCAGTCACTAAACTTTACTCAGAGATGGAACAGACATTCTGTGTGGTCTAATATAAAGATATCTTTTAGAGTTGCCTGTTTTTATGTCATTCCATAGAGAAGAAGATCATTGCCTTTTAGGGCAAGAGAGACATATATATTGCCTGGCCTAAAGGATCCCTTTGTTTTAGAGTGATAAAATCAAGACTCCCTGATGTTTTAAATTGTCTACAACCAACCCAACCTCTGTCTGGGAGTCTACAACAGATAGAAGCATAGAGCCGGCAGCTTCCTTTAGAGAGTCCGTATGTGCTGGAATTGTGGAGCAGTAAAAATACTCTGTACATCAAGCGTACCTCCAAATCTTCTGTAGTGAAATAAAAGTCTTTTTCCAGTTTCTGTTTTCAGTTTACTTGTACTCATAGCACTTGTCGATCTCTACGGTGGATAGTGGGCAGTAAAGGTCACAAGAACAAGTTACAGAGAGATTCACTGATAAAAATGAGAACAGGAACAGAGGGAGAAACTTAATTTTTTTTAAAAAAATCTTTGAAATCACATTAATCAGAATTTTTTTCTTTTTAAACTTCTCTCATTTTATAAACAATCTGCAAATAGAGGCTCAGTAACACAAGTTGCTAAAAAGAGATTTTCCTGTCCTCCTGCTCACTTACCTACTTCTGTTGGTACCCCTGACACCTGTTGTATCCCGGGCACCTGCCTAGCTTGCTGGGAGATAGCATATGAGGGACCAGAATGTGTGCCTCACAGAGGCCATGCCCAGAGAGAAAGGTGCTGTGGATGAAGGTAAGCACGACCGTCAGTCTGCGGGCTGTGTGACACTCAGAACCACGGCCGCGCAGGCAGCGGGGGCGACCTTAGATCTCAGGCCAGGTTCCAGGGAGGAGGGAGCCCTGTGATGACTCAGTCACGTTTTAGTCTGAGGAGACCTCAAGTACAAATGTCCTGTAGAAAATGCTTGCAGGACTCCTACTGCACAGAGCCCTGTGAGGCTGCCTCACTGGGCTGAAGGCAGGCTGGGAAGAAATGAGTTAGAAAGGCAGCCAGTAGCCAGATCTGAGGGCTTAAGTGCGTGCTAAGACTTGGAGTGGTTTGGTTCTGTTTTTAAACGTGATGAGAAGCCACTGGTGGTTTTTTTATGCAGGGGAGTCACCAGATCTGATTTCTGTATTACATGTCACCCAGAATGTTTCATGAAGAACAAACCGGCCAGAGTGTCTGCTAGAAACAATGCTGCCATTTCCTTCCAGGCACTCTGTGTGTGTGTGTGTGTGCGCATACACACACATGCACCCATGCACCACAGGTGCAAGAACATGTTTCAAGGAGATTTTATTGCATAAACAGGATTAAGATTTGCTTATTTATTTATTTTAGGGAGACAGAAGAGAATGACTCAGGGGTTAGGAGCAGAGGAAGTTGGAGAGAGAGAGAATCTTAAGCAGGCTTCATGCTCAGCAGAGCCCAGCACGGCTTCATCTTCCTACCCTGGGATCAAGAGTCAGATGCTTAACTGACTAAGCCATCCAAGTGCCCCTTAAGATTTGCTTTTTCAAAATGTCAGGTATTTCTTTTCTTTTCTTTTTCTTTTTTTTTTTTTTAAGATTTTATTTATTTGACAGAAACATAGCCAGAGAGGGAACACAAGCAGGGGGAGTGGGAGAGGGAGAAGCAGGCTTCCTGCCGAGCAGAGAGCCTGATGTGGGACTTGATCCTGGGTCTCCGGGATCATGACCTGAGCCGAAGGCAGTCATTCAACCAACTGAGCCACCCAGGTGCCCCAAAATGTCAGGTATTTCAATATTGGTATCAATAGAGTAACAGATCTAACTTCATTTTTTAAAAATTTTTATTTGACAGAGATCATAAGTAGGCAGAGAGGCAAGCAGAGAGAGAGGAGGAAGCAGGTTCCTTGCCAAACAGAGAGCCCAATGTGGGCCTTGATCCCAGAACCCTGAGATCATGACCTGAGCTGAAGGCAGAGGCTTTAACCCACTGAGCCACCCCGGTGCCCTAACTTTGTTTTTTAATATAATCTACTTCAGCTGGGTCAATGAATTTTTTCTGTAATGAATCAGTAACTATTTTAGGCTTTGTGAACTGGGAGACAAAAATCAAGGTGTGTAGATACTTACCTAAAGAGAAAAGACATTTTTTACAAAATTTTTTATTGACACAAATTTGAGTTCAGTTTTTTTGTACTATAAGTCTAATGAGAAGAACAGAATTCTATTTTGGGGAGAGGAATAACTTTTCACTTAATTGGGGTTCAAACTGAGTGTTCCCATCCTCAAAATTGATGGCAAGCATTTACTGAGGTAGATGTACATTAAGATTTTATGTGTTTTCCTTTTGAAAATGCCTTTTCACACCGATAGGTACGCCAGGTGCTGCTGCCAGTCCCTAAGCAGATGGTTTTCAATGAGCATGCTCATTGCGTAGAAGCCATTTATGGAAATCTATCTGTTAGAGTCTTCACTTGACATGTGGTTTTCAGTGTGTTCTCCCGTTGCAGGTGAATTACTTCCAGTCAAGATTAGGTGGGAGCTCCTCGGTAGTGCAGTTGCATGGATGTGCTTGCCTGGAGGCCTAGGAAGCATGGAACAGTAGCTTGAGGCAGGAAATGTGTCCATATCACATTTGCATGGGAGTGGAGTGCTCCCTTCTTGTTTTAACCTCTGATACCACAGGATAAAAAGTGTATAAAGCTCTTGATGTTACTTACTTGTTAAGATGGCTTTCCACCACCCATGGCACAGCCCACCAGAGCTCTTCAGACCCCTCTTGAGATTGATTTTAATTGCCGAGTAGATAGAAGCTGACTAGTCATGCTGAAGGCAGAGGGAGAAGGAGAAGCAGGTTGGCCTCTGCTTGTTTCTCAGCGACATAGGTGGCTTAGGTTCCAGTGGTGCCTCATGGCCACTGGCAAAGCAGACCGAAATCCTTTTCATGCCCACATCCTCACCTGGTCCATTGGTTTAATAGGCAACTTTCTTCTCGGCTGTGCTTGATAAAATTTTACATGTCAATACAGATGAATGCTGGATTTCAGCAGTTTGGCTATGGCCAACTATTAGACTTTTGTTCATAAGGAGTAGTCACCAATTATTAGAGGTTGGTGAAGGTTAGATTAGACTGTTCTAGTCTCAGACACACAGACATTAAACATCTACTGACAAGCAGATGGAGAACTGTCCGCAGTACAGACCTCTGTGCTGAAGTCCCAGGTCTTGCCCTTCAGGTTAACTATCCATACCTTATCTGAAAGGTGTACTTAGCCACAGACAAAATTCTAGGATATGTATTTCTGTAAACTTGTTGGCATCAGACCACCAAATATCCTTTGATGCTGCAGTTTCTGATAGGGCCATGTATGGATCAAGTCTTGGATACCCCCCCACCCCCAGGTATACCGGCTGTAGCTCATGCTGGGTTATTCATGCATGGGGAAAGGGATCCCCTGTAATATATTAGCCCATCCAGTTTTCTTGAATCCGTGAATTTAACTGGAGAAACATTTCTGACATCCATTATGCTGATTAACAAACTGATGACATCAATTATAGCTCATTTCTTTGACCCATTTTGCCAGTTAGCAAAATGTCTAATAACAATTGGGCAAAAGGATTTCTAGGAGTTGTCTCTTGAGTGTGGTGTTAGCCTATTAGCTGACCGTTCCTGGAGTGGGTGTTTTGGATGGATGTGAATTAGCACACATACTTGCATTCTATCGTCTGTCCTGAAGCACATATTTTAAATTACAGCCTTCATGATACGATGTTCTGTCTTACTGCATTCATCTGTGATAGAACACATAGTGTCTGTGCTGACTTCCCTTGGTCTGTGGTCACTGCCTGAAGCTCTGGGTTGGGAGGGATTATGAGGTTTCATCATAGCTTTGCAGGAAAAAGCACAAGGAATAGTACTGTCTGCTTAGAGAATGATTAATATGGCTCAGTATGGGGATGTCTGGGTGGCTCAGTCAGTTAAGCATCTTCCTTTGGCTCAGGTCATGATCTCAGGGTTCTGGGATGGAGTCCCGCGGCCAGCTTCCTGCTCAGAGGGGAACCTGCTTCTCCTTCTCCCTCTGCCACTCCCTCTGCTTGTGCTCCCTCTCTTTTTCTGTCAAATAAATAAAATCTTAAAAAGTATTTCATATACTTAATAAGAACTAAAGCCCACCAGTCATAGGCATCCAGATATTCAGCATTTTGCATATTCTGACTATTTCTTCAAGAGAGTGTGAATTACTATTGTACCAAGTAACTAGGCATACTATACATGTATTTCTTAAGTATTTTATATTGAAGAGTAATGATTGCACCTTGTAACAGTTCAAGTAATACACAAGTATTGTATTGAGAAGAGTATTTCTTGGCCCTCTTTCCCATAGCCTGCCAGTCTACTCACTGGAGGTGAGCAATCCCCATAGCTCAGTATAAGTCAGTCAGCTTTAACAGGAAGCCTGGCTACAAGAAAGGTGTTACTTTCACCTTTCAATCAAATAATGAATAAGCCTATTCATTATTTGATTGTCTGATTTGCTCATCTATTTCATTGATTCATTAATGTTTGCTATTCACCTACAATGTCCATGGTATTGGGGTAAACACAATGGGAGATAAGGATGTGTAGCTCTATCCCTTTTTGGGGTAAACACAATGGGAGATAAGGATGTGTAGCTCTATCCCTTTTTGGGGTAAACACAATGGGAGATAAAGATGTGTAGCTCTATCCCTTTTTTTTCCTTAACAGAGCTTGGACAGGTAGGGGAGATACAGTTGAGATAATTCATATGCAAGAATCAGAGAATTTGAAAGATGGAGAAATTACTCCCAGTGGTAAAGGTTATATGGTATTAAAACGAGTTTACATATTAAAATCACATTTTAATGATTTCTACAGTGATTATAAAGGAAAAGATTCCACATCTTTTGATGATCCTGATTAGATTTATTTTTGTATACATAAAGAGAACTTGATATTTTGTTAGATGTATATATATATACACACACTTTCCCCCTTTGGTTAGTTGAGTTTTGTTTGCATAGAACACATGAATAACTTGCATGTATCCCAAATACCAAAAATATATATGGAAGGGGTTACTCCTAGGTAACTTTTAAGGCTCTTTCCACAGTCTTAAGATTTTACATTCTATGTTGTTCTTAAATAACTCATTATTCAGATTTTGGGGACTCAAGAAATTTCTTGGTGGAATATTGTTAAAATTTTGGGATATGCTTTTACATGTTAAATATATGGATTCTTTTTTTTTTTTAAGGATTTTATTTATTTATATGACAGAGAGAAACACAGCCAGAGAGGGAACACAAGCAGAGGGAGTGAGAGAGGGAGAAGCAGGCTTCCCGCCGAGCAGGGAGCCCAACGCAGGGCTCGATCCCGGGTCTCAGGATCATGACCTGAGCTGAACGCAGTCACTTAACCAACTGAGCCACCCAGGCACCCCTATATGGATTCTTAAATCAACCTTCAGTAGCCTTTTCACTGTTGATACAATTGATCTTGCAGAGTGTTTTGTACAATTAATACTAAGTGTTTAGATGTATTACTAGTACTAGTATTAGTCTTAATGCTATGTCTTGGAAGTGGGAAAGTAGGATACGTGGGAGGATAGATGTGGAAAATAAGAGTGTATTTCTTATTTCTCTGCCCTGAGCACAACATCAACATGGACCAAATATGTCTTAAGGACATTTCTTTTTTTTTTTTTTTTTTTTTTAAGATTTTATTTATTTGACAGAGCGAAACACAGCCAGAGGGGGAACACAAGCAGGGGGAGTGAGAGAGGGAGAAGCAGGCTTCCCGCTGAGCAGGGAGCCCGATGTGGGACTCGATCCCAGGTCTCCAGGATCATGACCTGAGCCGAAGGCAGTCGCTTAACCAACTGAGCCACCCAGGTGCCCCATCTTAAGGACATTTCTTAAGTCTCTCCCCATTTTTCCACCTGTCTCCCTTTCCTAGACTTAGGTTACCTATGTGCCTCCATGAGTCATTGAGTATGGAAACCACCTCTTAATCCTGCTCAGCCCTATTAGGTGAGTGGAGTGGTTTAACCAATTCATACTGAGAAGTGAACAAGTTCACTTTCCAACCTTCCTGGATGTATTTGTATACGATGATATTGTTAACCCAAACAAATTTCTAATTGATGAAATCTCAGGCAGCATAACTTAATGGTAAAAGTTCTGGGCCTGTGAGGCTCTCTTCTCCTATTTTTTGAAAACCAAGGGATTCACTTGTATCGTGAAGCTGGAATGACAACAAAGGGAGAGACAGGAGTCTAGGATTTTCAACCTTGACCCATAGATGGCTGATAACATTCATCAAACAGGGCCCAGGGGTGTGTTGGTTGAAATTTCTCTGTGACATTTAAGATAGAGGTCTGTTAGGTAGTTGGATATATCAAATCATACCCTTGCTGTCACACATCTCTTGGCAAAAGACATGAAGTTGGGACTGTTACATAGTGGGTGACTTTTTATGGGACATGATGAGACCTCCCTTGGGATGTGAGAGGAGAGCTGACAACCGCCTTGAGAAACTGCAGCCCTTGAGCAAACAACAAGAGTCATAAGAGGTGGGAGAGCAGGAAGATGGGGAGGAAATATTTGTTGCTGGGTTGTGGCAAGGAATAAAATCTGGCTGCTGTCTCCTACTCCCTTTTGTAGTAACTGCCTTTCAGCTGCTTGTGGTTTACTGAAACATACTTAAAGAAAACATAGTAGCAAATTGCCACAGCTGAGTTTGCAGAGATGTAGTTTTACATAACCACATATCTCAGGGGATTGATTCCCAACTCATGATGATTCGACTTAATAATTTTTTGTCTTTACTGTTATGTGGCAGCAACATGCACTCAATAGAAACTATTTGGGATTTTGAATTTGCATCTTTCCTGAGTGATAATGATATATACCACGTGAGCTGTGAATGATGAGCGAAAAGTGATATATTCCATGTGCCTGTACGGTATAACACTCTTTCCATACTATCTTGTGATGCTGGTAAGCAGCAGCGAGTCCTAGCTCCCAAGCAACCATGCAATTATGATGGTTAACAACCAACACATTGACAACCATCCTCCCCTCATACAACATTTCTGATTGTTACTTTCAGTACTATTCATTAAATTACCTGAGATAGTCAAAACTTAATTATAAAATAGGCTGTGTGTTAAGTGACATTGCCTAAATGTAGCTAGCCTCTTGTAAGTGTTCTGAATGTGGTTAAAGTAGATTAGGCTAAGCTTTGATGCTCCATAGGTTAGGTGTATTAAGTGCATCTCAACTTCCAATATTTTCAACTTAGAATGGATGCATTTATCTGGACATAACCTCATCTTAAGTTGACGAACATCTGTACTTGTATCATTTTGTGATGACATTATGTAAGAAAAATGTGAAAATGCCATTAGTAGTATTGGTCTTAAGTTTTAAGAGGTTATGATACATTTTTTAGATCTTTATGTTTACAGAATGTTTCACAACCTATTGTTCTTAGCTAGAACTGAGGCAGGTGGCTATAACAGTCTTTTCTGACGTACACAAATTAGTAAGCAGGAAACTTATTTGTGGTGCATTAATAAGAGTATTGGATTCTGAATTCTATCTGTAATTCTCTTATTTTTATATACTGCTTTCAGTAAACATTTAGATTTTTTTTAAAAAATGAATAGTGGCTACAATTAATATTTAGTCTAATATTCTAATTACTTGCAATTTTAGATCTTAAAGATGAGGAACCTTGCACCCATATCCTTCCCTGGAAATTAGAAGTTCTAGGTGTTTTCAAACAATGATTGGAATATAGTGGAAAGTTGGGCATAGATACATAGATACTCTCACCTTCAAAATGAGTAGAAGAAAACAGCATAGCTGAATCTTAGAACAAGCTATCAATCAAGAATACATATCCAGGAGCCCATCTCCTTAGTAAGGTCTGTGGTTAGCTTGCCAGGAGAGAAGTGGTATATACCTCAAATATAAAAGGTTGCTGAGGAGATAGTGGGGTCAGCTTGTGATTGGTTTCAGTATCTCCAAAAGGGATTTGGTATTAGGGTTTAGTGTAAGGTTGTTCAGAACCTGACCTTAACACACTTTTTAGAGTCCAAGCTGCAAATAACAAGTAGTTTGAATTCAAGAAAATACTTAACCATTGTTGTGCATTTTGTTTTCACTTAACTGGAATCCTTTTTTTTTTTTTTTTAAGATTTTATTTATTTACTTGACAGAGAGATCACAAGTAGGCAGAGATGCAGGCAGAGAGCTGGGGAAGCAGGCTCCCTGCTCAGCAGAGAGCCTGATGTGGGCCTCAATCCCAGGACCCTGAGATCATGACCTGAGCTGAAGGCAGAGGCTTTAACACACTGAGCCACCCAGGCACCCTGGAATCCTATTTTTGAAAGAAAAGTAAAACTTTAAAATCAGACCTGCCAAAATTAATCACAAATGTTTTATTAGAGCATCCCATTTTATCTGAACTATCACAAAGCAGTCATTCTCATGTTGTATGATTTTTAGTTTTTGATGGCATGAAGTGTATTTTTGCCTTGTAAAGTGAGTATAACTCACTATAGATATCTATATTGTTTATTGGGTTGTAAAGTCCCTAGGAGTAGGGTCAGTGTTTGCACATCTCTGCATCTCTAGTGGGGAACCACTGACATTGTTGATAAAAGCATCAGTGACTGAGTAATTGGATGGTGTTGATGGTGGGTTGTGTGAGATGGCTCACCATCACTTCGCTGTGCCTGGAACATGAGTGTCCCCTAGGCTGCTATCTGCCTTTTATGCATTATTCTATTGAGACCATGTAAGTTGTGGCTGGTATTCTTAGTATTCCTTCAAAATACCGACTAAGTCATGTAATAGGCAAACTATTTTAGGAGGAAAGAAAGATGAGGAGCACTGTATAAAGATGCAGCAATTCAAAGTAGATGCTTCACACTTCACTGGGGGTTACATAGGATTTCTATGCTGTTTAGCATCTAATGAAACCACATTTCACTTGATGAGTATCTTCTCTTTGCTTTGTGTGTCTTCATGGGAAGACACTGGTCTGGGCGGAAATCTGTGGGGAATGGAATCATCTGTCACATGTAGAGTGAAATCTAAAGCTTTGTACTGTACTGAAGACTGTTCTCTAGAGTAAATATGACCCCAAAGCTAATATTACTTATTTCCTCTATGTAGAACTGCCTTCTCTGCATTTGTTTTTGATCATTATGTAAAATCCTAAAAATTAGAGATGGAATAGTGTGTAAGGTATGGGCAGACGTTTTCTTGTATTATCCATGGACAGATGGGATAGTGTAGAGCTGGTACATTATCACCTGACAGGCAAAACTGTTTCTGAATCTTGAGTTAAGTGAATTTCTGGGGACACTGTACTGAAATAAACTCCCAAGTTCTAAACAGACCTCACAGAGCAAGTACGCAATGTTTATTTAAAAGGACTAGCTCTTTTCATCTTACTAGTATGCATAAATTTTAATTTTGCTTAGGTTGCATTAGCATTCAGTCCATGTAAAGATCTAACTAATCCTCAAATCCTCTTGAATTTCAGGTGTTAAGAATGGACCAGCGAGACATGATGTTTTTGATGGCTCATTAGAAGCCTGTAAGAACCTCAACAGACCTCACGAGGCATCGAAGAAAAGAGGGAAAGCTCAAAAGGTTGGTGTGTGAAAATACTATTTTAAACTTTCCAATGCCATTCCATCATAGTGTTCAACTTTGGGTTAATGTCACTTTAAGTAGTCTGTCCGGCTTATATTCTATTTAAAAAATTAAAAATGGGTGGATGTTGGCAAAGTCTGACAGTAAACCTGAGAACGTTGGTCACACGTGGGACAGAGGGTTAGTATTGGTAGAATAGGCTTTGCCACTGCTTTGCTGATGCACTTCTTGCTATAAAAATGCCAACAGCTTCTCTCAAGCAGAGGGCATCCATTGTGCCAATAGTTGTTTTGTAATCTGAATAAACATTCACTGGGGAGGAGGGGAACAACCCTAACTCTGTTCATTCGTGAGCTAATGAAGGCTTGACTTCAAGCCATTGGAGTGAAAGGTCCCCGTGGCTTTGTGCTCCAGCTCTGGACGCTGGCTCTAGCTCTCATCACACAGCACGCTCACGTCAGTCATGTAAGGAGGATTTAACATTTTCTGATTCTTCAGCATCAGTCCTTATGGCTTAAATTTAAAATTAGCCACTCATTATCTTATGCCTCATTTATATGAGGCCAAGAAAACATAATATAGTGATTCCACATGATGGGAGAACGGCCCTGATAAACATGGAACGGTCTGAAAGGAAGCAAGGATATCACATAGAGGGCAGTGGGGTGTCCTGGACTTCTGGTGGATGCTACCCTAGGAAGAGGAACAGTGATGTCTTCCTTATAGTGGCTACGGTTAGAGACGTTTAAAGTTATAGGTGCCATGAAAGTCTGTTAAGTGGTAGAGACTTTGATTTCTTTTCAGATATATTCTGGTTTGTCTAAGAAAAAAAACCCAAAAAGCGCAAAACAGGACTCCCCAAATGGAAGGAATCACCTGTCAGGTAGAGCAGTAGACTTGCAGGGAGGTTGTCACAGTCCCCTCACGTGTGAGTGGTGGAGGTGCCAGGCTGTTGGCGTCCCATGCCCTGGCTCTCCCGAGCACCCCTGCTTCTGCCCCAGTGCAGTGCCCTCCGTGGCAGCCCGGACACACTCCTACTTTAGATGGCCACACTTTGTGATATTATGTATCCACTTCTCACCCTCCTAGGGGTATTTTCTTAGGGAAACAGGTGTACCGACTCATCTCTTTCTTGGTATTATGCCTGTATTTTAAAAAAAAAAAAAAAAGGTGCCTAGTTAACACTGATTACTTATTACTATAAAAATCCTTCACCCTGTCTGATCACAAAGCATGTGGTTTAACTTGGAAGTTAATATTTCAGACGTTTGACCTTGCCTGGCTTCTGCCCAATGGTCACCTTGGACTGGGTCTGTGGAAGATCATGGGTTAGAAACGCGTGCCCTGGATGGGAGCTTTATCCCTTTGTTCTTATGAAGGTTCTTGTCTTAAAGGGCCCTGGAAAGGGGGAACAGCTGTGTGACTTAACCTTCCCCTCATTATTATATGCATTGAGTGATTAATGCTACACAGGTGGGGAGTGTAAGGTGGTGTCCCTGTCATGGATATTAATAAAACAAGTGGTCAAAGGGAGAAGAATACAGAATAATGTAGACATGCCTTCAACTGACAGCCTCAGGGACAAAAAGAGTTTAATAAATTTAGTCATGTCACTTGCTAATATGTGTTTTAACTTGTGTTTTGAAAATTTTTTTACATTATTTAAAAAATTGGTCTTTTTTTTTTGTTGAATAGTTGACACAGTGTTTATTTCCCTGAAACATTAGTTTCAAGTGTACAACATATGCTTTGACAATTGTATCTGTCATGCTGTGCTCACCACGAGTGTAGCTATACTGTCAACACACATGCTGCCATCCCCCATGCTATACCTTTCAGCTCCCTGACAGAAGCCCGTCTCCCTATCTCCCACTCCCCGTCACCCATTTTGCCCGTCCTTCCACCTCCTTCCCCTTTGGCAGCCACCTGTTTGTTCTCTGTATTTATGGGTCTGTTTCTGCTTTTGTTTGTTCAATTAGTTTGTTTTTTTAGATTCCACATGAAAGTGAAATCATATGTATTTTTCTCTCTCTGACTGACTTATTTCACTTCACATAACACCTTCCAGCTCCTTCCATGTCATTGCACTTGGCAAGATCTCATTCTTTCTTATGCCTGAGCAGTATTTCATTGTGTGTATGCATGTGCGTGTGCGTGTGTGTGTGTGTGTGTGTGTGTACCATATCTTTTTATACATTCATCTATCAATGACAGTTGGGCTGCTTCGATATCTTGGCTATTGTAAATAATGCTGCAATAAAACCGAGGGGTGCATATACCGTTTTGATTTTGTGTTTTTGTTTTCTTCAGGTAAATACCCAGGAATGGAATTACTAGATCATACAGTATCTTTATTTTAAATTTTTTAAAAAGATTTCATTTATTTATTTGACAGAGAGAGAAACAGTGAGAGAGGGAACACAAGCAGGGGGAGCGAGAGAAGGAGAAGCAGGCTTCCTGCCGAGAAGGGAGCCTGATGTGGGGCTCGATCCCGGGTCTCCGGGATCATGACCTGAGCCGAAGGCAGTCGCTTAACCAACTGAGCCACCCAGGCGCCCCTTTATTTTTAATTTTTTGAGGAACCTCCATACTGTTTTCCACAGAGACAGTCCCACAAACAATGTACAGGGGTTCCTTTTCCTCTGTGTCTTTGCCAACTTTGTTATTTCTTGTCTTTTTGATTCTAGTCATTCTGACAGGTGTGAGGGAATATCTCCTTGTGGTTTTAATTTGCATTTCCTTGATGATCAGTGATGTTGAGCATGTTTTCATGTGTCTGTTGGCCATCTGGATGTCTTCTTTGGAGAAATGTCTATTCAGGTCCTCTCCTATTTTTATTTCTATTTTATTTTATTTTTATTTATTTTTTTTTGAGAGGGAAATTATGCATGTGAGCAGGGGGTGGAAGGGGCAGAGGGAGAAAGAGAGGGAATCCCAGGCAGACTCCATGCCTAGTATGGAGCCCAATGTGGGGTTTGATCCCAGGACCCTGAGATCATGACCTGAGCTGAAACCAAGAGTCAGATGCTTAATTGACTGAGCCATGCAGGCACCCTGCCTCATGGCTTTTCAAATTTCTGTCCTTATGTATCTCCTCATTTCATTCTGGATATTTTATATTGATTTCTTTTCCATTCTACCTTTCCCTCTTTATATGTCTATTCTGATGGTAAACATATATTTAGTTTTTAAATTCCATTTATTGTATCTTTCAGTTCTCATAATTCTATTGGTCTCTACCAAAATTATTAATCTTGCCTTTCTTTGAGAACAACAAACATTTATTTTGAGGTCTTTACCAGATAACTCCATTTTCTGACTCCATTTAGTTTCTGTCTGTGTAATATGTTATTTCTCTTTGTTTTCAGTCATGTGTTCCTCTTATGTGCCTGATTTTTTTTCGATTTATTTTCTTACCAGAAATTGAGATGATTTGAGGTCAGGCTTCTAACTCTCTTGAGACCAACTATACCCTGGGGAAAATGGCCTTCAGATGCTGGCTCACCTCTGAAGGTGCCCCCTTCTATGCTTCACCGTCTCATCAGCTCATCCGTACCTTCACATAGCTGGTATTTGCGTGTTTGCTTGTATCTTGTCAGCTTTACTGATTTTTCACAGTGGGGAGGTTGTTTTTTTTTTTTTTTATTATTATTAAAGATTTTATTTATTTGACAGAGAGAAACACATCCAGAGAGGGAACGCAAGCAAGGTGAGTGGGAGAGTGAGAAGCAGGCCTCTCGCTTAGCAAGGAGCCCGATGCGGGGCTCGATCCCGGGACTTCAGGATTGTGACCTGAGCCGAAGGCAGTTGCTTAACCAACTGAGCCACCCAGGTGTCCCATGGGAGGTTGTTTTGAACTACTCAGTTTAACATTCTTGGAAATGAGTAAATTTTAATAGCCATTAAAAAACAAAAAAACCAAGGTGGAGACAGAATAAATCCTTCTCTTAGAAGAGACTAAGTCAATGGCAAGGATCTTTAAGATGAACATTCAAGTCACTGGTTGCAAAAGACACAGTAAAACATCTTTTGAATAGTGAAAATAAAAAAAAAAGTCAATAAAGAATTATAGAATTTCAGAATAACTACTATTGGAGGTTTTTTGGTTTAATACCTATTTTTAGTAGAAAAGCTTTTAAATCAGTGGGAAACTATCTTTTTTAGAATTATTACTTTAAATATATGTTTAAAATTTGTTGAACCTATTTTATTTTGAGAATCCAGTTAGGCAGTTTCCTGACTGCTATAATCTTATAATATGTACATTAATGACAAGGAGACCTGTTTCTCCCTTCTTTTCAGAAGGAGAAAATATAACATGTTATGACCATTTTAACCTGTTTTCTGTTGCTTACTTAATACTGTCAGGCATACAGTCTGAAGAAGCTAAATATAAGATGAATGCTAGTCCTATGGTAAACATGTAGGAGAATTCTTTTTCTACAAAGTTTTTTCATTTATTCTACTACTTCTGTCATTTTTGTCCTTGTTCAAAATATTATCCCCAGCAAAATTTTTCTTGTAAATCATCATCTGGATGGCTTTTCACAAGTGGCTGTGTTTTAAAACCACATTTGGGAGTCACCTCTGCCAACCACAGGTATCCCATTAGAGAACAAGCTGTGGGTCAGAGCACAGAACTGGTTTAGCTGCCTTTTATAAGCTTGGAGGCTTCCAAGGAAATGAAGGCCCAAGTACCTCATGATATATGAGTATACTTACTTTGACAGTGGTTAAAAAAATAAGAAAAAAAGAAAGAAAAGACCCTACACACCAGATCACAAATGCTTTAATTTCTGCAAGTTTCTTAGGTAGAAGAAAAATGATGAATAATAGCTTGCATATGTTCCAATAATTGCTTAGTCTCACTGTTCTACTGAGGTATGAGCCTCTAAGGATACCGACTATGTCCTATTCCTCTTATAATACTGAGTACCACATGTAAAAGAATTGTTTAGTAAGTATTTGTTGAGTAAATAAGGGATGCATTTCTCTTTTGCTTTTTGTGTGAACATGCCAAACCATTTCTGGTGCTTTTAGCCATCACACAATGTCATAATCAATTTAATGTCCGTCATTTATTTTCATATAGTCTTCCTAACCTTGTAAAATTGTCTTGTGTTATTGTAAGCGGGAAGGTTTTGCACTACAGTATGTTTTTGCTAAAAGCGTTGATCCCTGAACTGGATGAGCTGCGTTCAGATCCCAGCTCTGGTCCATATGGATTCTGTCACTTGACTTCAGTACTTAATATTTCTGTGTCTCTGCTTCCTGACACATAAAACAGGCATAATAGTACCAGTCTCAAAAGTTTTTTGCTGGGCACCTGGGTGGCTCAGTGGGTTAAAGCCTCTGCCTTTGGCTCAGGTCATGATCTCAGGGTCCTGGGATCGAGGCCGGCATCGGGCTCTCTGCTCAGCAGGAAGCCTGCTTCAATCCTCTCTCTCTGCCTGCCTCTCTACCTACTTGTGATCTCTCTCTCTGTCAAATAAGTAAATAAAATCTTAAAAAAAAGTTTTTTGCTAGTTAAATGTGTTGAAATATACAGTGTTAAAGATGATATCTGATATATAGAGGCACTCAATAAATGTTAGCTAGTTTTCCCAGCAGAATTGTGGGTGACAGTGATACTCACATATCGACCATCCCTTATTCTGAAGCTATGACTCAGAGTTAACTGAGTAGGTCACTTTCCTACTCCCCAGAGACTTCCAAATTCCAGGATGTTCCAAATGATGTCTCTTCCTGCATTTATTGACCACAGTCATGCCTGGGCCAGAACAGGATCTCTGGGCATAGGGGGAAGGAGATTTGGGTGTTTGTTTGTTTGTTTGTTTGTTTTGTTTTTAGCTCCCCACATGGCTCTGAGATGATGGCCAACCACCCTGGTGAGAACCCTCTGTTAGATGGGGCTGTGTCTCTTTGAGCCATTAGTGTGAAATTATCCCCTGTCACCTCAACCAGGGAGTGGGACGCATGGGTTTTGTAGTCAGTGATTTGTGTTTTGGTGATTTGCTTCCTCAGAGTTTGCAACAAATATTTCGTTTTTTGTTTTTTGGGTTTTTTTTTTTTCTAATATCATTAGAACCATCTGAAAATGACCAAGATCTAATAACAGACCTGTGGGAGCTCTATGTAACATGCTAATTGTTACTACCTAGAGCTGCAATTCTTAAGCACTGTGACTTCTTTTTAGACCAAGTCTTTTATTTAAATTGAGTTCTCTTTTGCCCTCACAGGGAGGTGCTAGCAAGAATGTTCGGAGAGTTTTGATTATGCCTTTATTGTGGGAGTAGTAGACAGGGAATTGTAGATCATTAGCTTTTCTCAGGAAGGAAGCTTGCAGTGGAGAGAAGCTAGAGGATGGAATGAAGAGAGGAGAGGCTATCTAGGGACTGGGATGAAGAGAGTTGGAGGGATGTAGAAGCCTTCTTAAATAGAGAAAATGGGCTGTGTGAGCCACTTTTTGTTGAAAACAGATTATTTTCCCTAACCGTGTCGTCCTCTGAGAGGCCCCTGAGTGAGCACTTCACTGCTCTGGAGACTGATATTTTATGAATGTACTTCTACCATTTGCAGTAATTCTAAGACTTTGGCTGTTTGCCACTAGATAGTGGACTTGGCTGGAAGCATATAATCTTCTGGGATGTTTTGTTTTTAAGTGTAACTTTCAAGTTGAAATAGCAGTGACTCATTCGAATGACAGGTGATATTTATTTTGTTTCTTGAAAATTCAGCATGAATATGTTGTTATTACTCGCTTAGGGGAATTGCCACACTTCCTCGAGGATGACATCCTTTATATAAATGTCCCCATAAATAATTACCCATTGTTTAGACCTGCTGTACTCAGTCAGATAGGCACTCATCTCCTATGTAGGACTTTTAATTTGACAGGTAAGCTTACAGAGATTGAAGGTGCCCTTGATTTCTAACAGGTGTTTAAATGATGACCTGTAATTGCTTTGATAGATCACTTTTGGCAAAGCATACCCAGAGTCGGTGGTGACGGGAATGTGCTCGTTATGACAGGTGTGCGTCCCCCAGCAGATGTTACTTTGCGAAGCTATCTGAAAATCAGCTGCCTCTCAGTGTAACAATGCTTTGGACTCCCATTAGTGTATGCTTTTTTTTTCTTGTTATATGAGAAAAAAATATTTATATAAGAAACATCAAAAAAGAGTCTTCAAAGAGCACCGCCTTCTCTTTACAGTGTTTTCTGTGTTCGATACAGAATAACAGATTTTATGTGCATTATCAAATGTGTGCTTTGTTTTGGATTGGAAGTGGTGGAAATGAGGGACAGTCAGGATGACTCTGAGTCATGTTCTCTTGCACCATCGGTGGTCACCATGGGCTGCAAAAAGCTAGATGTCTGCATTGTACTTTCCCCACCAGGAGAGTCTGTGGGGTCCTGCATGGGGAGACTGGAGGCAGTGTGTTTATGAGCTGCTGCTAGGCATCTCGTGGGCCAGGCAGATAAGAGACGACCATTTCAAGTGTGAAGAGTTAGAGCTGCTCGTTTGTAAGGCATGCTTGCTAAATGATAGTAAACCAAGATAACCTGGTTTAGAAATAATCAAATTAATCTCTTGCAGATCTGCAGAAACTCAACATAATTTGCCAAAGTATCAAATCTCAATCCTTACATTAAAAAAAAGATCACCAAACAGATTCTTTGTGAGTAAAGGAAAGGGCAGATCAGTCAAAGACACCCAATCTGGTGTCTCCCTAGTGAAAGGGAGCCAGTGTGAAGGGAATTGTGCACGCATCCATGTTGGCCTCTTCCCGCCACCTCATTGCCTCCCCTCCCTCTACATCCACTCAATGCGCAGACGGTTGGTGCAGGCTAATGCGGGTTACTGTGTTCCTCTCACCAGTAATTAGTTTGGGAATATGACTCACTTCTGCCCAATAAGATGCAAAGGGAAGTTTTACTGGGAGGTTTCTGGAAAAAAGTGTTTTCTCGCTGGAGATAGCCCTGGGAAGAAATGCTCTCCTGTTCCTCAGAGCTTTGTTATGGCTGGATATATCTCCTGGAAATGCCTCAGCCTCAGGACGAAGCCAAAGAGTGAACCAAAGAAAGGAAGCAGGGGGAGGCCTGCAAATCTGACGGCTTATTTCCACTGACATCAGAGATGTGTGAACAAGGGACAAGTTGTCTCCCGTGTCATGCTCCTAAGATGGGAGATTGTACACTTGTCCAAGAGGCTGGATGTAAATGTGGGTGGCTTTCCCAAGCAGGTTTTTCTTGTCTTCTCTGGGGGAACAATAACCCCCTCCAATGATAAGATATTTATTACTGCTCCTTTTGTGAGGTCTATTCAAGTCTTCTTACTCATTTTTAAATTATTCCAAATTATTCCAAATATTCCAAATAATATTAGAGCTACAAATTATTGGATATTAATCCAGGATAATTTAGTAGCTTTTAAAAGGATGGAAAAACATCATTATGGAGAAGGAAAGGGGTTAACTACAAGTGTGACAGATAAAACCACAACTCAAAATCAATGAGGCATTATTATGGCCTTTGTTAAAAAAATAAAATATGAGGCATTTCAAATAGATTTTGGCATATGCTTTTGTGGCTTTTGGACATGAGTTGAGATTTAGTTAATGTATTAGTGATGTCTGTGAAAGAACATAATGTAATATAGAATGGCTGTCAGATGCAGTAGCTCGGTCTGGAGCAGTTCTTATTCTGGTCTTCATTATCAGTGATTTTCAGTTTTGAAAAAAAAAATTTTTTTTGAAGGTCAGCGGTTTTATTTTTCTGCATAAATGTCTTCCACCTTTTACTTTTAAATAAATAAATCCACTGCCTAGGCTATCATTTAATTGTTCTCCTTTAATAAAAGGCACTGACATCTTTCCCAACATTGGTCAGGTTGTGGCTCTTTCCTCTTTTTTTTCTTTTTTTGTATTTATTTTTACCATGTCGTTCTAGTTTTTTGGGTGAGGATTTAACAAAATGTAACACAGTTCCTGGGACACTAGGAATTGGAGACAATTGAGGGTTGCAGTTTGTGGTGTGACCCCTGTGGGTCAAGAGTAGAGGCGTGTATGTTTGATTCAGAATAATAGTGCTAGCCTGGAAATCCCATGGATTTGCCTTTGTTCCCTCAAATCTATCCCATTTGCTTCTAAGGGCCAGATTTGGTGAGTTTAGGGATGTATTTGGAGTGGTTTGTGAAAGTAACTTCTGCCCTTCACTGAGACTTAGGTGGCCTGAGCAAGTTTCTTTCCAGGGTCACACCAAAGGGTTCAGGCTCAGAAGCCCAGTGACTGTCTCTGTGTGCAGGTGAGGGCATGTGACCAAGACCAGCTCTCCACTCCTCTGCCCTTCTTTATGCCCTCTAGATCCCTTTCTCTCACCACATACTGTGTGGACTCTTAGACTCCTACTTCGTAGGCTCTAATTCACTGCTGTTGTGTGTTTTGGGAGCAGAATATTCACATTGTCCCCGATTCAGCCAGAGAGAGGCTGCTGTGAGCTGTCCTTCCAACATGCTCTATTCTTTTCAAAGTACTACTTTTTTTTTGAATACAAAGGTGTTCTATGCTCATATTTTCTTTCCCCGCCCTGGTTCTGTTTCTCCATGGAACACCATTCCCTTGAGCAGAGAACAGGCTATGTAAACACAAGGTCTGGCATTCAGCATCTTCATCTGTGGGGGCCACTGTAACAGAACACCCCAGACTGGGTGGCATGTAAACAACAGATGTTTATTTCTCACAGTTCTGCAGGCTGGACGGCTGGGATCAAGGTCCGGCAGATGCGGGGTCTGGTGAGGGCCAGCTTCCTGATTCGTCTTCTGCGTCCTCACATGGCCCAAGGGGCAGGGGAACTCCCTGGGGACGCCTGAGTGGTCACAAATCCCACACATGAGGGCTCCACCCTCATGACCCCTCAGGCCCCACCTCCAAATGCCATCACATTGAGGGTTAGGGTTTCTCTATTTGGATTTGGGGATACAAACATTCACTAGGGAATGGTGTCTTCATTGCGTTTAGAGCCTCGTGGCCTCCCGGTCCGCACAGTCATAGCCAGGCATGTGTGTTTGCGTTGTGGGCTCGGAAAGGGTTTCAGTGTCAGGATATTAAGTTTGCTGGATAAAGCATCCCGATAAGTGAGATGATGCGTGTGTATTACTTTTTTTTTTTTTTTAAGAAATTAGTTATTGATGAAAACCTGGTTTTCTCTATGCTTTTTTTTACTTTAAACATTAATCTTTTCCACTATGTAAGTATTCAGAGTTGATACTCATGCATTATTGATTCACTATTATTGTGTTATTTGAGAGTATTTAGAAAGGGCTTACATTTTTTAGAAATATGAAGTCTCTGTGATCCTCCTAATGGAAAATAAATTTCACATAAGGAAAACAAGGATATAAGGGAGGACAATTAGATTATGAAAAGATTAATAAAAGAAAATTAAAGATTTTTTCCCCATTTTTCTGCGTTAAACCCAGCTTCAGAGTGTAGATTTTATCATCAGATTAGAAAGGAACAATCAACGGTACAAATCATACATCTAGGGAGCTGCGTATTTAAGAAACCTGTGTTCTTTTGGATCCAGAGTGAGTCTTTCTTAAGACACTTTAAATGATGCAGCTTCTGGGGATTTAGAGAATAGAATATCCTCAGGAAGCAATTTAAGGACATTCCAGAATTTATCTCTTGTCATATTTGATCTCCTCTTTTTTTATGTTCACTGTATTAAAAGTTCATGTAAACATCTGATTCCAATAGTGCCCATGTATGTCTGTGAGCTGTATTACTAGTGAACAGAATCAATAATCTTGGCAAATGTGCTGATCATTTCATTTCACTTCCTTTTTAGGAGAAGATGTTTCACTGCTTCTTATGAAATGGTACCTAAACCCAAAACCCATTTCGAAGAATGTTTAACTTTTAAAATGTTTTTTCACCAATAAAATAAGTCCGTTTGTTAAATTTGGACTACCCTTGATAATACTAAAACAAAACCAATCAGACTGTTTCCTAAATACTTATATATTCTTCTACCACTTGAAATGAAAATACAGTATTTTATATTTGTGATTTGTTTCTCACTGTTCAGTGTTTGGTTTGATTTCTCTTTGGTGCTGTGTAGCTGTATTTGGACAAGTGCTTTTCCTTTTTAAGGAACAGAGCCCTACATTTTTTTTTTCTCTCTCTCTCTGTAATAGACATTCTATAGTTGATGTCCTTGAATGTGTGAGTAGATGTGAGTAGTGGAAGAGTAGGAAAGTTTAATTTTATATTAATATATCACAAATCGTAAGGTGAAGTTTTCAACTTTTCAGCAGTCTGTCCATTTAATTTTATCGTATTTTTTTTTCATTTCTGAGATCTTCATACTTATAACTAGAAAATTAAGGTATATGCTTTATGCTCATGTTTATTCTCATATCTGATGAATGCAATTAAAATGCAGTTAACCCTGACCCCCACCATCTCTCATCCAGGCTGTTTTTGTTGTTGTTGTTGTTTTTGTGGTTTTTTTTGCAATAGCTTATTATTATCCCTTTTGACCTTATGTACTATCTTTTCATAATTCTTCCTGAAATGTATTTTCTTTACTGTCTTAAGGAAGTTTTGTAAAATTGATCTTGCGACTGACATCTTGTTGAATCCATACAGACTACTCTCAGATTCTCCATGGAGCCACTGATTTCATGAATATTTCTTTGCGTTGTTTATTCATCCTCTCTAGGATATCTCTCCTACTCCATCTGCCAAACTTCCTTCCCTTCTCAAAGTCTAGGCTTGGTCACATTTTTCTTTAGCCTTCTCCCCTCCAGACCAGGATCCTTTTTTCTCATATCATTAGCATCTGGTTTTATGCTGGATAAATTGTTCTGGCTCATTTAGTATATAAAGATTAAATGAATATTTAGTATCTTATATTGTTCTTTCTTAGGAATTGTATGATTCTGCTTTCATTGATTATTCAAGGACTTCTCATCTTTTCATCACTTTTTATTCAAAACTGGCCAAAGAGGATAAACTTGACATTTGAAATTAAAACTTCAGTAGATCTAATGAGATTATTGCTTCTTGAGTAACTACAGCCTTTATCAAGACTCTGTTCCCAGGAGTTAAAAAAATGTATAGAAATAGGAAAGACAACACATACAAGGCAGTTAAGGAGGTGATTTTATTCAGAGCATATGGAGAACATTCCTTAATGAGGAGTGCTCAGAGCAAAGGCGAAAGCTAGGGTTTCATAGTCAGGTAAGCAAGGGTGTCATTAGGGAGTCTTTGGAAACCAAGAATAAGGTTGAAGATAGTCTTATCTGAGATGATGGGCATTCTTTTGGATTTTGGGGAGCAAAGTGGTCCTTTTCTTCAAACACAGGGGAAAGACCAGCCCTGTTGTCGATGAGCTTAGAGCTTGATATTCATGTTGTCAGTATTACCATCTGTTCAAAGCAAATATCATTCTTCCCTAAAAGACAGTCATAACCTTGGAAGCAATCTAGAGTCTAAGAATGAGTCTCTTGAGGACTCTTACTGGTATTGGTTCTGTCTTTTGAGAGGTGATGGCAAAGGTCGGTTTTAGCATCCTGGAGATTAGGCATCTTAAAATAAGGATCCCTAAAATCAAAAGAAATGGCAGAAATGTATATAGAAGATGACATTCTAGTCTAGAGTCCTGAGCCGAGCCCTGAGGGGGAACAGTCCATGGGTCCCAGAGATTGGTGGGTGAGCATCATTCAGTTTTACACTGTGGCTTATCATCTCAAGGTCTTGAACCAGGTATGGTCACCTGTCCTAAAAGACATGCGTAACCTGAGTGTTGTGTCACACTTTCTCATGGCCTGTCCAGAGAAGATCCTGCTCATGTGTGGCCAGAAGCTCTTCACTGCCCTGGGTTTCTTTAAACCTGGACAGAAGTGTCAGCTTCAAAGTCACTAGAGCCCACACACAGATCAGGGCAGTCAGGTGCTAGTTCTTGGATGCCAAAGTAGGTGGGGAAAAATTTGGAACATGAGTGTGGTAGGTTGTAGCCAGATAGTGCAGGAAGCCAGATGAATTGGAAATTTGATGAGGATTGATGGTGTGAGTGAGGGAACAGGAATGGGGCCAGTATGCAGGTAGGGATGGAAACTGGTTTTTCTGTAGGGGAGAAGGAAGTCAAGTGAATCTCTACCAGATAAAATGGAGTTTTCACGTCTGTCAGTTCCCTGCAGCATACAAAGAGGGGCAAAATAATTCAGACAGTGAACATGGCTAGGATCTGATACTCTGGAATGGTGTAGTGTAAACAATGCATAGTTTCCCACAGAGACACAATTTTTTTTCCCATAATCCCTCCTCTAATTATCAAAGAGAGATTATTTATGATCACAAAATAAGACTGGTCTCATTATATTTATTTACATAGGTGTAGCAAGAATAGTTTGCAGGAAGTTTTCATAAGGAATCTTAGATTGTACATTTAAAGGCCTCTTGGGACTAGGAAGCCAAGCCAAGAGCTTGCTGTCAGATTTCACCTTCAGTATCTACACATTTGCATAAATTCTTTTCTTCTAGGGTCCCCAGCATATCTTCCAGTTCTTGGGCTCCTACAAAGTGATCTCTCTTGCTCTTCTGTAAGTTGGGAACCCTAGAAGCCAGGTCCCTGGCTTGTTTTCCCAGAAGACTTTGGCAGGCATTGGTGCCGTAAAGTCTGGCCTGGTTCCTTGACAGGGTCTGGTCTTTGTTGATTAAATGAGCATTATTCTCAAATACGATCTTGCAGCCAAGCCCATGGTCACTTAACAGTTTTTTCAGTTATGTCCTGGTAACAAGGAAGGCAGATTCTTGTTGAACCTAGGCAAATAATTATATTGCCCTGAAAGCAAGAACAATAAATAATACCGAGTTTCCAGATTTGGGGAGGGGGGTACTCAGATATCATTTCTAAATATGTCCTTTGTTTTTGCAAAAGCTTTGTCTACAAAATTGCTTTAAGATATAGATGGAATAACAACAGCAAGGACTTCCTTATGTTCAGAAAGTAGAACATTAAAATATTCCAAATAAAATCTACAGTCCTCCTCAGTAGTTCATTTAGGCCTATATAATTAATTCTCACTTTGCTTGAACTTGGGTTGGTAGTCTCATTAAACCATCTGCTTCTCCACTGGAATTCTGGAAATCTTAACCGAAGCCCCTGGTGAGGGTCTCAGCATTGTTTAAATGATGCCATCAGGAGACTGTTCCAGAACTATTGACATAGTCCTTTTCCATGGGCTTTGAAGAGGCTCTTTTGAAGACAAATCACTCTGACCTATAGATGATTGCAAGTGCTGATCAGGAAGCATTGAAGTGAAACAAGGACCTGGAGGTGACAAAGTGAGAGGTAACTCAAAAGTGAGAGGTCTGACAGAGGAGAAGAATGCGCCGACAGGGAACATTGTTGTACTGTGAAGACAAAGGCAACCAGAAGTGGTATAGTCAACATCTGTAAGTGTAATGGTTAGCACTCTTTTCAAATAAGAGTGGATATTACATGTAATTATAAAAGTGGAAGAACATAATCTTTGTAGAAAAAGTCTTCGGGTTTAACAAAATAACCCCAAGATATAATATATCATGGCTATCCTAAACATGTAGTAGAGTGGACCATGAATGTATCAAGATTGTCAAGTCAAGAGATTCTAGGAGTCTAGAGTAGGATCTAAGTATCTGTGTGTTAATAACATTTTACTCACACAAATTTATCTTGAGGATGACTAAGTGTCATTTCTGATTTGACAGTTCTTCCCTTACAACTCAATAGTAATGTAATCACATTTACCTAATTATTTCTAACATCTCTCTTTTCATATGGTGGAAGAAAAAAAATCTTTGTGATTTTCCAGGTGTCTCTGGGAAATCTCAAAGACAGCTTTAGGGATTTGAATGTGGGAAAGCAAAATATCAAACTTGTCATGAAATTTTGAGCAGTTAAGATAGGATCATAGGTTACTTAGAAACAATACTTGATTACGTCCTTAAAGTGACAAGAAAAAATTTTACAAGTAAACATAGAGATAATAGAAGTTTAAAATGCCTTACCATTTTCTTAAATAACTAGATTTCTTAAATACTCAAGCAGTAAAGTCAACATAAACCATAGAAGGTTATCCTGGTAAAACACAGAATCTTTGTTATCTAAACAAGTTACACAAAAAAATGAATGAAAAAATGAATGAAACTTTACTTTTAGATGTACACTTTACACTTTAGATGAAAGCAATCAGCAATAAACCAAGGAAATGAACCTGTCAATATGGACTAAGCTTTGCTAAGGTTTTTGCATAAGTCGTAGATTTTCAAACTCAAACATTATAAACCAAGATGAAGTTGATGCCACATTTTTGTCTTTTATGATGCCCTCTCACATTCTGGAACAATCTGACCCTTTAGGACAAATCTCAGGGGTTCTGTAGGGTCAGAAATAATTTCATAATATTAGAAAATTAGGTATTGTTTACATGCAGTGGGTTTATGATTGGCTCTCTCCAAGTGGATCTATGTTGATAGTTATTAAAAACCCATAAAAAGACTTGCTGGGGTCTTTGACAAGCTGAAAGAATGCAGTGGGGTTCAAAAACTAAAAATCTGCCCCTTCAGGCTAATAGAGCTATTCTTATTCTTGAAAAATAGAAATATGTACACAGTTGTATTTCTTTCAAAGTGTTGCTACTAAGTATAGTATAAACCACATATTTTAACTTACAAATAAATTAACCAACTTCTATAATCAGTTACTGAAGTTATTTACTAAAGTAACCCCTGAGAAAACAGGATGGATAAATGTGCAGTATTTGTGCATATTTTATTGTTTCTGTACCATATAAAAATAATCAAAAGCATAGAACCTTAAAATTATGCTTAATTATTGGGGCACCTCGGTCACTCAGTTGGTGAAGCATTTGACTTGGGCTCAGGTCATGATCTTGCTGTCCTGGGATCACATTGGTTAGGATCCCTGCTCAGGGGGGAGTCTGCTTGTCCTTTTCCCTCTCCCTCTGCACCCCCCACTCATGCTGTCTTTTTTTTCTCTCTCAAATAAATAAATAAAATAAAAAATTGTGCTTAGATAGAATTCTGTATTCTCTCTTACTAACTATTGATTAGTGAATATCCATTAATTAATTCATTTTAGCATTAGATGAAGGTTTTAAGTTACTTAAATATATTGGAAGTTATCTTAAAGATTTCACAATGTGAAACAGTTGCCGTTAAAGTAAACTTTGCCAAAAACAATGATTCAATTTGGTTAAATACAGATTTAAATTTTTCATAACCTTAAATTTAAGTAGAATTAAAGCTCACTTATTCAGTCAGTAAGCCTATATAAGATTAGGAAGAACATGTACATGAATAAAATGTACTATTTTATTATACTTATCTCTGATTATTCAGAGAAGGTAGGTGTTTTTAATAAACCAAAAATATTCAGCTAATCTCACTTGTCATTTACCAAAATGTGTGAAAACTTGAATTCTTAAAACACTTGGGTTTAAAAAAAAATTGGGTTTCTAAGAGAATAGGTTTTGTTTTGTTATGTTTTTTTGAACGTTGAAAATACTGGGAGTTCATTTTCCTTAATTTCTGGGGATTTTAGGAATATTCAATTTAGAGATCCTTCTAAGCCAATTATAATAGAGCTTCTTTAAAAAATTTTATAACCTGATTTGGTAACATCTCATGCTTATTTCAGATGTGTAGAATTGCAGGTGTAAATGCATAGAGGCACTCAGAGCTTGTAGTTTCAGTTTTAGAGTTTTACTTTTTATTTGCAGCTCAAGCATTAACATGGTAGTACAAAATTAAGTCTGGATATCTGCTTGGTGGCATGAAATACTTAGCAGTTTTGAACTCAGAGTAGAAAAATAAATAGAAAAAAAAAACTAAAAAGGCAGATTCTTTATCATTTTCCACACAACAAAGACAAGATCTCTATAAACCATCATGCCCTTTACAGATCTAACTAAATGGTCAGATCATAAAACCAAAGGAAGTTGGTATCAAAATCAAGTAAATACTCAAAAAGAATCAAAATTAAGTTCTTACTGTGGTATCTGTAGACAAGAGTCTGAAGCATAAAAATCAGGAGCTGGACTCAATGTTGGGCCCATAGATGATTAGTCAGGAAGGTGCACAGGGATTGTGAAGAAGCAGGGACAATCCCATCTGAGACACAGGCTCAAACTGCAAAAAACAAAATGCACAAGGTGATTACATTTGTTGTATGCAGACAATTGTTACAAGGACTAGCTTCATCAATGAGGAATGTCTCAAAGAATAAGAAGGGGCCCAGGGTTTTACAGAGGCCGCTAGACGAGGGTGTCATCAACAAGTCTTAAGGTCATCATGATGAGCATGGAGACAGTCTTACCTGAGTCACTGAGGAAGGGTGGCCGTGTGTCCTGTTAAAAAAATTCAGCTGAGTAAATGTGAAGATCTGGTGGGCTTTCATGAATCCAGCAGCAAAGCATCTAGCCAGAAGAGGGGAGCCACATGGAAAGGTTTTATAGGAAGGAGTCTAGGGTGAAGAAGTTATTAGCACAAGAAAAGAAAGGATTGCTTCAGGCAGGATCACCTTCCCTTAATGGGAAGGGCAGGGGTCTTATGCAGAGGACCTCACCTTTCTGTGGGGGATTGAGGAAGCTCTTGTGGCAGTTGACCTCACTGATCCCAAGGAAATTCCTGACTGATGGTTAAAACTGCATTTCTGGGGGAGGTTGAAACTGCACTCAGGTTAGGGTTAAACGTGATCTGGTGACTTGGCTCTGCTCAAGTGATGTCCTTTGGGCCTGTGGTTTTAGTAGTCCTGTCTTGTAGCATGAGAGAAGGGTGGGCCTTTCAATTACACTTTTCTTAGAACACAAAAGGGTGGGAACCTTTTTTAACTTGAGTTCTGTGTTCTGAGGCACAGGGCACAGGTGAAGTTCAATGTTGTTGTGGAGAATCAACTTTTAATAGAATAGGGACGCATCTTACAGGATGGGTAAATCTAAGTCTCAGTTGTAAAGAGCTGTTTAATTTTTCAACACTGAATGCAGTTGGTTCTAATAAATGTTCACTGGTCTTTTTTGGTCTTTGCCAATGATGGTAAACAAGGCTTACTCTCATTAGATTTGTACACCCTGAATATCACCTTACATACATATTTCAAGGGGAAGGGAATGGTGTGGGTTGGAAGAGCATCAGGTTACCATCATTAAAGAGAAAAAAGTGACCAGATTTTCTCTGTCTTTATTACCGTCAGTGAAATGTGACACACAGCAAAGGTTACATAAATAAAGGACTAAGTTAAGAAATGGTTTGTATTCTCATGAAATTACATACTGTGATGGTTATAATTTACAAAACTGCTAGTATTAATATTTACTTTCAACAGAATTATTAATCGTGAGCGCTCTGGGAGTAATTCATTATCTCCTTTCTTAGATGAGACCCACGAGATAAGGACAGGCCAAGTGCCCGGTCAAATATGAAGACACTGACAAGTGGGCTGCAGAAAGATCTCATTCTGGGTCTGCTAGCAGCTGATTGTATTTCATGTACTTTACATATTTCTGCACAGTTGATTCTTATATTTTGTGGATTTTCCAGTAGTGATAGCCTTCTACAAAGATAAACAATACATTAACTTTCATGTATAAAACTTTTATTCAACTCCACGGAACATGCTGAATGCCAGCTGTGTGCAGGGAGGCTCTAGGCCTAGCTGCACTACCTTGATTTGAGTTGTTTTTGAATCAGTGGTCTTGTGTCTTGCCAATTAAAAGGTATGTACCAGAATTGCATTTTTTAAAATTTTTTTAAAAAATATTTTATTTCTTTATTTGACAGAGAGATCACAAGTAGGCAGGCAGAGAGAGGAGGAAGCAGGCTCCCTGCTGAGCAGAGAGCCCGATGTGGGCCTCGATCCCAGGACCCTGAGATCATGACCTGAGCTGAAGGCAGAGGCTTAACCCACTGAGCCACCCAGGCGCCCACAGAATTGCATTTTTAAAAGTGTATTAGAAACATTTTCAGCAGAGAAAGTGTAAAAGAATTGTACAGTGAGGTACTTTTTTTTTAAGGGGATAGTGATCATGACTTTCTTACTAACCAAAACTAGCATTATTTAGCTCATGTCTTAAGGAAGGAACCAGAAAGCTGTTGTTCAAAGGAGAGCCCAGTGAGTATGCACACTGAGTACGAATGCCGAAATGTCTTTGCTTCCTGGGTGCAGAACTGGCATTTTCCACACTGGAAGGGAAGTCCATTGGACACTCCCCAGGGTGATTGAGCAGGTCAATAGACAAAAATGATCAAAAATGATACGATGCAGTAACAGCCTTCTCTAACTGCCAGGGCTGTCTGCAGCTCAGAGACAACGAAACACATCAAGTCTGCAGAATCCAGTAACTCAAGGGCTGTGTCCTCAAACAGTTCACAGCTTGTGTCACCCAGTAATATTTCGTTCTGTCTCAGAGTCTTTTCCACAATGTTTCTGTACATGTTTTTTTTTTTTCCTTCTGTGATTAAATGATCTCAAAAAGGATTATTTTTGATCAAAAATTCAGGCTGCTGTCAATTAGTTATTGCCTGAGGATTTACACAGGGAGAGCAAGGGTGTTTGCTGGCTTTCAGGGATGCTTGTAAAACCCAGAGCTATGCTATTTTGAACAAATAAAATTAACTTCTGCCTGAACATTTTCACGAGTGATTTCAGATTGGCTTTCGTTTCCCTCTGTTATCCCAAGGTGAAATACTAAGCCTGACAATTCTCCATCAAATTTTACCCACAGAACTCATGTATTTAGGTTGATTTCTCTTCTGGAGGTCTTCAGAATATCCTAAGTGTCTTGCCTATTCCAGAAGGGACCTTCCACAGCATTGGTGAGGCTGGAACTCTAAGCTGGGTACCATGGCAGTCTTCCCAGGAGGGCTTGGCTCTCTGAGTAAAGGGAGCCTTAGCTCCTGCAAAGAGGCTAGCCAGACCTGATGAATACAACATTCTATGCAAGGCCTGGTTTCATAACCAGGTTTTCCAATTATATTCTGGTAAGATGCAGAACATATTCTGAAACCATACAATAATCTATACTGCCATGTAAAGCAAAGGTATTTAGTCAAAGATTCTAAATTATGAGGCAATCTTTGAAAATCAGGTATCATTTTAAAATGTTTTATTTCAGTTTGCAGAAGCATTGTCTCCTGTATTGTTCTGAATTACAGATAGCTTAAGAAGAAGGAGAAGTGTTCAGAAAAGAGAACATTAAAGCAATATCAACAAAATTCCAAGTCCACAAGCACCCTGGATTTCCCTCATTTAATCCTGTGCAGGCAGTTCTGTGGGAGCTTGGGTTCATGTCTCACAAAGCTGTTGGCTGTCGATTACATGGAGGCCTGAGAATCCCGACCAGCTCTACGGTTTGTCTGAGAGCTATCTAAGCAGCACCATGAGAAGCCCATTTATTCTGTGAAGTTTCAGGAGTTTGACTTATTTGGTGCCTTTCTTTTCCATGGGGTTTTGACAAGGCCCGTGTTGAGGTCACAGGCTCTGCCTATAGCTTATTGCAGAGCCATTTGGCAAAACAGAACTATCGGTAGACTTAAAACAGAGTCAATGTATGACTCATAATTTTCAAATGTGAAAGGTCTAATACGAGTAAGGTTACAGGGAAATTTGGTTGTTCTATGGCAAGCCAAACAAAATAATAAAATGATTATCAGAAAATTAAACCAAATTTCTTTAAGGAAAGCAAGTAAACCTATTTTCAAAGAAGTCAGTAAGCATTATCTCTGATTTACAAAATTTTTTAAAAAATTTATTTATGAAAATAATGTAGGCAGGCCAGACCTGCAGAGGCGGTCCCGTAGGACCAGCCAGGATGGTCCCTGGCCGCACACAAGATAAAACTCAAATGCAGGCCAGCAGAAGGTGAATGCAGAGTTGTTGAAGGTATAGAGAGAACACAGATAAAGACAGAGTGTCTGGGAGACTCAGATAGGAGAGAGTTTCCTCTTTGCTTGAGGACTGTGGTCTGGTGTACATGTCCTCTTAGGCATCTGGGAACCTGTTACAACAAAGACAAGGGCCCAGGTGACCTTTGTTAGTCAGTTCTTCCTCTTCGGAGCCAGGCAGTCTTGGTGTTGAAATTGTAGGATCAGTGGTCTGGAATACACATGTGATGGCTCCTCCCTTCGTTCTGGTCCCTCCTTACATGGTTTCTATCCTAGAGACATCATTCACTCCTTGTCCCTTACAAGGAGGACATACACTGTTTACATTCTGAGGCATGTGTAAAGTGGGGGTACCTATGTATTCTAGCAGGAATGGAAGCAAAAGAGGAGCAAAAAGCAGATTTTTAAAATGAAGTCCTTTGGTGTCTCTATTTCAAGAGGATCAACCTAATTTTTGTGGAGGAAACAAATCTTGAGATATGATATAATGTTCCTGAGATACAATAAATATACTAAGAACATTATCAGAATATCAAGAGATTTAGTGAGCCCACATTAGGACCTGGGCATCAATATTTTTATAGAAAAAAAAATCATAGACAAGTCTAACATGCATCCCCACTTGGAAGCCACTGGCCTACAGGATGCTAAATTTAAATTACACAGGCAGGACCCTCACCAAATTAACAACTTAATAACTAAGATTATAACACTATACTTTATTTACCAGCAGTGTAGGAGGACTACAACACCCTAAATACAGGAAAACTCAACACAGCTGTTAAGAAAGCATCTGACCAGTGTTTTCCTGAAGGTAAAAACATTGTGGATAATAAGGCAATAACCAATATCAAGAATTTTCCTCGAAGCTTATGATTCTGAAATATTTATATTGATAACATTGTACCTATTAAATACCTAGACAGGCTGAGTGGTCCTTCTGAATTCACATGGAACTTGGCAGTTGTGACACATTCAACTTAATTACTCTACAGTTCTCTTAAAAGTGAAAAACATATTTTTGTGGTTTCCAAGGAGAAATCTTAAGGATTGTTTTAGGTGTGAGTGAGACCCTTCAAGTTTTGTTTATGTATATTTAGGATCTAATTTCGAGAAGGCAAAAATCAAAAAGTTATCAGACACCATTCACATAGATCCTTAAGATGGGGCCACCTGTGCCTAAGAAAGCACACTGGGTAAGTTATCTAATCACAGTGGTAAGGAAACATTTAAAAACAGGCATAGACTGTAATTTCAGTGAACAAATTTAATTTCCTTAATCACAGGCATCATATATTCAACATAAAGGAGAGATCATTATTCTTTTAAAACACAGTCTTTCACTACAGACAAAGGACTGGTATCCAAGATCTATAAAGAACTACTCAAACTCAACACCCAAAAAGAAGATGAACACATCAAAAAATGGGCAAGAGACATGAAGAGGCACTTCTCCGTAGAAGATATACAAATGGCTAACAGACACATGAAAAAATGTTCAGCGTCACTAGCTATCAGGGAAATTCAAATCAAAACCACTCTGAGATACCACCTTACACCAGTCAGAATGGCCAAAATTAATAGGACGGAAAACAACAAGTGTTGGAGAGGCTGCGGAGAAAGGGGAACCCTCTTACACTGTTGGTGGGAATGTAAACTGGTGCAGTCGCTTTGGAAAACAGTGTGGAGATTCCTTAAAAAATTAAATATAGAGCTGCCCTATGACCCTGCAATCGCACTACTGGGCATTTACCCCAAAGATACGGATGTAGTGAAAAGAAGGGGCATATGCACCCCAATGTTCATCGCAGCAATGGCCACAATCGCCAAACTGTGGAAAGAGCCAAGGTGCCCATCAATAGATGAATGGATAAAGAAGATGTGGTACATATATACAATGGAATACTATGCCTCCATCAGAAAGGATGAATATCCAACTTTTGTAGCAACATGGACCGGACTGGAAGAGATTATGCTGAGTGAAATAAGCCAAGAAGAGAAAGTCAAGTATCTCATGGTTTCACTTACTTGCGGTGCATGAGGGGTAAACTGGAGGACAGTGGGAGAAGGAAAGTAAATGGGAACTAGGGTAATCTAGGGAGGGAAACAAAACAACAGAGACTTTGGACACAGAAACAAACTGAGGGACTTGGAGGGAGGGGGTGGAGGGATGGGAGAGCCTGGTGGTGGGTACTGGGTTTGGGGAATGGGGAATGAATCTTGGAACACTGGAAAAAAAAATTAGTAACAATAAAAAAAACAAAAAACCACACACACACACACAAAACACAGTCTTTGCTTTTAAGCAGATTATGCAGAAAGTTAAAACTGATCTTTTGTGTTATAGGCAAAATCTGTAAACATAAAAACAGTTCATCAACATCAGGCACAATTGACTAAAATTGTAACACATTTTGTGCTTTCCTTCAGACTCAAGTATTATAAACTAAAGCAAGTTAAGTGAACTTTCCAAGTTTCGTTCTTCAGTGTGCTTTTTCTTATCCTGTGGTGAACTGACATTTTGCTTAAGCCCAGAACCATGTTCATGTGGTCCCAATAACTGGATAACAACACTGAGATGTCATTTCTGTTAATAGGCAGTGTGTTCTTCTTGCTATCTTTAAGTGCATCAATAAATATTTTTAATTTTTTTTGGTTTTAATTTCTATGATGTTAAATATTGATGGCCACCATCCACAAAAGCAAAGATTCTTTGTGTTCCTCAATAAATCCCAATAGTATATAAGAGCCCAGAGATTATAAAACCTGAAAACTACTGCTTTAAGAAATACAATTTTTTTTTGAAAAATGGACTCATGCACAATTGTATTACTCTTAGTATAACTTTAACTATTCATATTAATTGTATTTTTTTTAGTCAAAGTTACTAAGTTCTGTTTCACAGAAAAATGTGAACAATTGCAAAATGTCCATTTTTCATAGACATGTTAGCAGACCAGCAAGACTTCCATTATACTGTCCTACCCCTGTGTCTCTTTTACACCCTTTTAAAGTTACAAAAATGAATGTATTCACTGACATGACCCAAAGATAGAGCTTCTGTATGGCATATAAAAATAAACAAAAATGTAGAAAAAACTAGAACTCCACTTAACAATCAATGTTTCAGTATTCTCTCCTATAAATTATTTAGTTATTTAATAATTTTTAAAAAAGATATATTCATTTTAGGGAGGGAGAAAAAGTGGGTGGAGTGACTGAGGGAGAGGGAAAAAGAGTCATAAGCAGACCCTGTGCTGAACATATAGCCCCATGTGAGCTTGATGTCAAGACACTGAGATCATGGGGCACCTGGGTGGCTCGGTTGGGCGGCTGCCTTTGGCTCAGGTCATGATCCCAGGGTCCTGGGATTGAGCCCCATTTCTGGCTGCTTTCTCAGTGGGGAGCCTGCTTCTCCTTCCTACTCTAGCTGCTATTCTGCCTGCTTGTGTTCTATCTCTCTGTCAAATAAATAAATAAAATTTATTAAAACAAAAAAAGACATTGAGATCATGACCTGAGCTGAAACTAAGAGTTGGTTGCTCATCCAACTACACCATCCAAGCACCCTGTATCCAACAATTTTTAAATTAATATCTGTCCATAGTTTATGTTACCTAATATTAAAAGATTAAGTGAAGCATATTACAAATATTAAGAGGGTGGTGCCTGGGTGGCTCAGTTGGTTAAGCCTCTGACTTCAGGGTCCTGGGATCAAGCCCTGCTCCAGGCTCAGCGGGGAGCCAGCTTCTCCCTTTCCTCCCTGCTCATGCTGTCTCTCACTGTCTCTCTCTTTCAAATACATAAATAGTAAAATCTTAAAAAAATAATAAAAATAAAAAAAATTAAGAGTTTATTTGTGCAAAATTTGATTTGAATCAGGCACTGACAAACCTGAAGTGGTTAGGAGTGCTCCAAGGCTATGAGCTAAGGGAGATACTTACGGAGAAGAGGTGGAATCAAAGTAGGGAAATTATTAGATTGGCTTTAGCTTAAACAGTTGCCTTTTATGGGAAAGCTTAGTTGGCTGCTTGTGACTGGTTGGTCTTTGGTTTTGATTTCTTAACCTTATGGGGTTTACAGGCTCTGGTTTTGGTTTGCTTACATAGGCTGCTAAGGCCTTAGAATCACCCAATGGCCTCCTTGTTTAATTAATTTAACACTAAAGATCCTGGAAATTATCTTCACACTGATGTATTACAAAATACAAATAATATTGATATAAAAAGCTTGTTAGAATAATGATTTGTCACAAGTTTAAATTTTATTAAAATCTTAAACATTATACAGGAATGATTTATTTTATTTTGACCAATAAACCTGTCTAAATCTAGGAAAAAAACTCAAGTAGAATAAAATGTATGTTTATATTATACTTAACATGGAGAATTAAGATAGGATATAACTTTTCACTATGCCAAAATTACCAAACTAATAGTAATTTTCAAATACATTAACTATGTGAATTTGAGTTCTTAAAACATTTTGGAGTTAGTTATAATTTCAGTCACTGGTCAAGAACAAAGGCAGAAATACCAAAAACAGTCCAGATTTCAAGAAGCTATTCTTCTTCCTTGTGGACGTGAATGTCTTAATTGATTTTACCTCCAAAATGGGCAAATAAGCAAGGAGAAAAAAAGAAAAGAAAAGGGCAAATAAACCCAGTCCTCTATGGTCTCTTACCAAAAAAAGAATAAATCTCTCTAATCCATTAATTAATTTATATAGAACACAAAGTAGTCAGACTATAAAAGCAAATTCCTAAGCATTGCTTCCCCTAATGGCGAATAATTCATTCATTAATGAAACAAAAGAAAACAAGTGGAGAGGAAAATTAAAATTAGAGAAATAGTGATGGCTTCCACTTGGCATTCAGCTCGGGGAGCCAATAATAGCCCTTCCTGGACTCGAGCCCTCTGTGGCTTGAGTCTAACAGAAGCTGCTAATCTTTAGCAGATGAGTCTGTTGGGCAAAAAATGATAATTCTTTTAAAGATACATCATTACTCTCACTCTAATAGAAAATGAACATGTGTTAAAGATTTTATTTAACTCACTAATTAATGATGAGTCTGGGAAATTGTGTTGTGCTCTTCAAAGGAGAATCCACAGAGGAGAGATGTTAATGGACCATTAGGAGTGCAGACATGGCTTCGTTACCACTGGGAGAGGGAAGTCATTTGACTGTTCACTGGACAGACTTTGCATTTCTATACGTGAGAATAATTAGCATTTTTATCAATTTTTATGGCTAATAAAGTTGTAAAATAGTTCAAAGATGATGAAAGGCATAAGCCCCATAGAAGCGGATGATCCTGAAGGGTGCGTGTGCTGAACAACATGTAGGTGTCCACTGGAGACACCCAGTAATCTTTTGTTTCTTTCAAAATATTTCATTTTTCTCCTCCAGCCTTGATTCTACAGCTAATTCTTTTTAAATATTTACTTTATCATGTATCTATTTCTCCCTCCATTAACCATCTTATTTTGTTACTTATTTTTAAAGAAGTTGCACATACCAATCTGTGTCATTGTATAAGGAGCTTCCTTGATTAATTGAGGGAACTCTATTGGATGTATTTTCTCATCTGTAATTTATAAGAACAGATAAGTAAATATGCTTACTCTTAATAACAACATTGCTGCTTTTGTCTCATCATTGTATTTCAGGCCAAGAGTATTTTCAGACAAGTCTGAACCTGTGGTCTCTATCATGGCACTTGTTAGCATGGGACTCTAGGGGGAGCTTGTCTCTTCTTGTAGGTTCTGGGGCTGGACCGTGTTAATGAACCTTTTGTCTTCTAGATTCCTCATCTGACATCTAAGTCAGATTGTTTGTTTTGCCATCTTTATATATTTTATTTTTTATTTTTTTATTGTTACTTAATTTTTTTCCCCAGTGTTCCAAGATTCATTCCCCATTCCTCACACCCAGTGCTCCATGCAATAGGTGCCCTCAGTACCCACCACCAGGCTCTCGCATCCCCCAGCCCCCCTCCCTCCAAGTCCCTCAGTTTGTTTCTGTGTCCAAAGTCTCTGTTGTTTTGTTTCTCTCCCTGGATTACCCTACTTCCCATTTACTTTCCTTCTCCCACTGTCCTCCAGGTTACCCCTCATACACCGCAAGTAAGTGAAACCATGTGATACTTGACTTTCTCTACTTGGCTTATTTCACTCAGCAAAATCTCTTCCAATCCAGTCCATGTTGCTACAAAAGTTGGATATTCATCCTTTCTTGCCATCTTTATATTTTTTTCTCTTCATTGCGACTTTTAGTTTGGGGTTTGAGTTTTCCTACATACAGCCGTTTCTCTCCCTCAGCCTAGGGGGGATGTCCCCCAGCTGTCAAGCTTCTGGTTGACCTAAATATGTGACCTCCCTCCACTCAGACTTAACAGGGGTGTGTTCACAATTTTCTCTTTTCAAGTGATTGTAATAGATTATATTCACATGTTCATATGTATTTAGAATGAGATGTGAAGGTACCAGATGCTGTGAGAGTAAGAGTGATGTGATCTAATGTATGTTTCCATGGTGTGGCTCTGGCTGTGCATTGAGCAATGACTAATGTCTCCAGGATTTTATCAGGGAGATGATTTAAGTGGCTTTGACAGTGACCCACATGAGATGCTGGCATGTCATGAGTGGAGCTGAGAAATGGTCAGATTCTAGACACATCTGCGATGTATGATAGGATGAGCTGATGGATCAAATGTGGGGGTTGAGAAAACAATGAAGAGAATGATGATTAAAATGCTTTTGACCTGAGAAGGAGTGAAATTGCCACTAAACCAGTGAGGCCGTGGAAGGAGTGGGCTTGGGAGAGAGGATTGGTAGTGTAGTTATTTTATTGTGATAAAATACGTACAATGTAACATTTGCCATTTTAACCATTTTTAAGGTACGGTTCAATGGCAGTGTTCACTTGTATGCAGTCATCATCACTATCTCTTTCCAAAACATTTTATTCACTCCAAAGTAAAACTTGGAACTCATTAAGCAACAACTCCCCATTTCCCCCCACCCCTGGCCCCGGGAGTCTGTTCTATTTTCTGCCTCTATGAATATACCTATTGTAGATATTTTATATAAGTAGAATCATACAATATTTGTCTTGTATGTCTGGATTTTTTCACTTAGCGCACTGTTTTCATAGTCATCCATGTTGTCATATGTATTAGAGCCTCATTACTTTTTATTGTATTGCACGTAAATGCCAGGTTAATCATTTCCATTCATTTATTGTTGGGCAGATAGGAACTTTCTGCCCTTAGGCTTTTCTGAATAATGCTGCAATGACAATTCTCACACAAGTATTTGAGTTCCTGTTTTAAATCCTTTTTGGTATATATCTTGGAGTAAGTGTTTTGACTGTGTAAGTTTCTGGGTTTAACTTTTTGAGGAACCACCCAACTGTTATCCACACGAGCGGCATCATATTTAAAAATCAACACTTGTTATTTTTAACATTTTTGATTGTAGCCAACCTAGCAGGTATGAAGGGGTGTCTATCTCATTGAGGTTTTGTTTTGGATTTCTCTGTCTAGTGATATTGAGTATCTTTTCATGTGCTCATTGTTCATTTGCTCTTTTGCTTTGGAAGAAATGTCTGTTCAAGTTATTTGCCTATTTTTTTTAAAGATTTTATTTATTTATTTGACAGAGAGAAACACAGTGAGAGAGGGAACACAAGTAGGGGGAGTGAGAGAGGGAGAAGCAGGCTTCCCGCAGAGCAGGAAGCCCAATGCGGCGCTCTATCTCCAGTTTCCGGAATCATGACCCGAGCTGAAGGCAGTCTCTTAACCAAGTGAGCCACCCAGGCGCCCTGTATTTGCCTCTTTTTAGAAAAGATTTATTTATTTATTTTAGAGGGAAAGAGAATGTGAGAGCACAAGCAGGCAGGGTAGAGGGAGAGGGCAAAAATCCCAAGTAGACTCTGTGCTAAATGTGGAGTCTGATGTGTGGCCCAATCCCAGGATCCTGAGATTATGACCTGAGTCAAAATCAAAAGTCAGACACTTAACAGACTGAGTCACGCAGGCATCTCTGCCCATTTAAAATGAGTTGTTTGTCTTTTTTTTTTTTTTAATTTTTTTGTATTTATCTGACAGAGAAAGAAACACAGCTAGAGAGGGAACATAAGCAAGAGGAGTGAGAGAGGGAAAAAGTAGGCTTCTCGCTGAGCAGGGAGCCTGATGAGAGGCTCCATCCCAGGATACCGGTATCATGACCTGAGCTGAAGGCAGATGCTTAATGACTGAGTTACCCAGGTGCCCCATGAGTTATTTGTCTTTTTGTTGTTGTTGAGTTGTAGATTTTTTAAATGTATTTTGGATATTAAACCCTTCTCAGATATATGATTGGCAAATAATTCTCTCCTTCTATTTGGGTTATCTTTTCCATTTTCTTGATAGTGTTTTTTCATGCATCAAAGTTTTTAGTTTTGATGAATTCTAATTTATTTATTTTTTTTTTCCTTTTTGCCTGTGTTTTTGGTGCCCTATTTAAGAAACTATTGCCAAATCAGGGTCATGACGATTTTCCCTTTTGTTTTCTTCTAAGAGTTCTGTGTCTTTAGCTCTTAAATTTCGGTCTTTGATCCACTTTGCATTAATTTTTGTATGTGGTATAAGTAGAAGTCCAACATCATTTTTGTCTGCGACTAGTTTTCCCAGCATCGTTTGTTAAAGAGACTATTCTTTACACATGGATGGTCTTGCACACACACACACACACACACACACACACACACACCTCCACCAGTCAAAAATCAGTTGACCTTAGATGTGAGAGTGTTTCTGAGCTTTCAACTCTGTATTCATTTCTGTTCTTATGCCAGTACTGTACAGTGTTGATTACTGTAGTTTTGTAGTAAGTTCTGAAATTGGAAAGTATCAGACCTCCAGTTTTGTGTTTCTTCTTCCAGATTATTTTGGCTATTTTGGGTTTTCTTGGAATTCCATATGAATTTTGGGATATGTTTTTCCATACTATAAAACTCACCATTGGTATTTTGATAGAGATTGCATTAAAGTTGCTCTAGACATCTTGTCATTTTATGATACTAAGTTTTCCAGTGCATGAATACAGGATATTTTTACATGTATTTAGGACTTTTCAAATTTCTTTCATCATTTTTTTTTTACTTTTTCAGTGTATGCTGTTTTGTGTCTTTTTTATTAACTTTATTTCCAAGTATTTTATTTTTGTGGACACTAATATAAATGAAATTATTTCTTAATTTCCTTTTGTGTTCATTATTCATGTATAGAATTACAACTGATTTTTGCACACCAATTTTTGTATCCTTTGACTTTGCTGGATTCATTTCTGAATTTTAACAGTTTTTCTGGGTTCTTTAGAGTTTTCTGCATCTAAGATCATCTCACTTATGAATAGAGATAGCTTTACCTCTTTTCCAACTTGTGTGTCCTTTATTTCACTTAATTTTTCTTGCCTAATTGCCTGGCTCAAACAGTATCTCAGTTTTGGACATGTTGAATTCAAGATTCTTATTAGACCTCCAGATGACCCCCCTTATCATTTAGGCAGTAGAATATTTGAGTTTGGGTATCAGAAAATAGGTTTGTGCTAGAGATATGAAATTGGGAATTGTCAGCATGTGGCTGGTATGTAAAGCCATGAGGCTCTGTGAAAGATCACCTGGAGGGAGGGCGGTGCAGAAGGGCAAAGCCATGGAGAGGAAGCCTCACATTGGAGAATTCAGGAGATTTCCTTTTCTTTTCCCCTTCCTTCCTTAGATTACTTTCCGCAGATGACACTCCACTGGCATCTTTTGGGTGGTTCTACAGAAGAAAGTGGGTGTTGTGGAAGGAGCGTGTCTTGAACTTTATGTGGGGCTGGTTACATCACTGAGCCTGCATAGCTTTCCTTCAAGGATAACGTTGAAGGTCATGACCAGGTTCCACTGGAAATCCGTTGGTGATTAGCAACTCCTACAGAAAGACCTTGTCTCCCGACTCAGCCCACAAGCTGTTCTGTAGTTGTTCGCTGTGTATCTAAAACAGATGAGGGCTAACAATAGACTATTCTGAGGGACAACTGACAAGAGGTCAGTGATCATCTGAGTTAGCGCATCTGACACTTCTTAAAGTTCTCGCTTTGAATATCTTTTTTGAGTCATAGTATCTCTTTATTCTCCTTCCTCCACTTTCGCCAAGTATACCCATACAGTTCACAGGTCCCTTTGACTGCACCATGCATGTCCACATGGGTCTTTGAATGCCTTTTGTTCCTTCTTCTAATGTATTTGCATGGTCCTTCAAGACACACTAAGTATGCAATGGCTAGTTCATGCTTACACTACACAGTTGCTTTCATTCAAAGTTACAAAAATGTATGGATAATGTGAGTCCATTTTATTTTAATTATATGTGTATACACTCATGGAAAGACTGTTTGGCAGAATATATACCAAATTATTAAATAATAGTCTTTTCTGGCTGGTAGAATTATAGGGGAATTTATATTTCTAATGACATATTTTCAAAGCATGTAATATATATGTTTTTATGCTATTAACATGTTTCTATGTAAGTAAAAAAAAGTATTTAAAAACTTTTTGGAAAAAAAAAAGAAACTTTACAGTTCCAGTTAACAGCAGATGTTAACCCATGAGTAAGCAGTCCCATTACCTGAGCTTCTGGGTGCAGGAGGTTAAAACATTTGAGGGATGCAGGCACCAGGAATACGAGCAGTATTGTGTATGTGTGACTGAGTCAGGGCTACAGGTGCGTAGAAACCTTAGGAAAATGGCTCTTCAGCCTGCAAAAAAATGGCTTCTGACCCTCTTCTTCCTTGCAAGTCTCTAAGCACGATGGCATATTTAGAGGTCTGCTAGCTAACTAGGAGAATGGACTTCTGCAGGGAAGTTTTTTTCCCCCTCTCCTGCTCCTCTACCTCATGTTCTGAAATTATTTTGGATTGGTTTGGGGATAGTATCTGAGTTTGTATCTCTCCAGCTGTTTTTCCCCCCCCAGGAATATAAAGTTTTTTTTACTTTGATATATGCTTAAATGTTTATTTTTTAAGTGATGTAACTTTTCAAAAAATGTATTAAAGTTAATTTCTGTGGGAAAAAATGTTTTTATACTTCTGACTGTTTTTTGTTCCTTCTCTTTTGAAATCTCTAGCCAACAAGAACATTAGTCATGACAAGCATGCCATCTGAGTAAGTACGCGTTGTTTTGATAACTTTCTACTCAATGTAAAATTTTAGATGTTTCTTTCATAGACTGCGATCCTGCGCCTTTAAGGCAGCCCCTAGCTTTGTGCTGTTTCGCTGGTACTCTGTATGATTGATGTTGGAATTAGAAGAACACTGGAAATTAAAAAAGGTTGTTAGAAGACTATGATCAGATGAGCGCTGAAAACTTTTTTGAGTTGTTTACACAACATTAAGCATTAAGAGGTATTCCAGTATTTTGCTCTTCTTTGTGCTCGCTTTGTATTACTATCTCTGTGTGTCTGCCACTTCTACCCCATGAAAGTTCGGTAAATGGAGCATCACTGGCTGATTCCCTCAAGATTCTTAAAGAAACACTTTGCTGGGAAGCTCTTTACAATGCTCTTAAAGCCATTATTTACACATTTTGGGAAAGAGTTAATAGCTTGCTGGCACGCTCTTATCATCTTCCTTAAACATTTAACACAATATATAGCGCATCCAACAAAAATACAGCACCATATTCTTTGTAACAGACTTTTGAATTCCTGTTTAAAGGGGAAAACCATGTTTTTTTTTTATATCAATCATACATTTTAAGGTTTTGAGGCATTTGTCAAAACATTGGGACATTTCAGTGAAAAATAGCCTATAAAAAAGTGCATGCTTATAATACTTTCTGTTGTAGGATTCTTTTCCTACCCATGGCATCTGAAATCAAAAGGACCAATAGTTCAAACATCATACATTAGCTAGTGAAAAAGGAGTACACTGACAACTTTTGTTAATCTCTCATGAAATATATTAAATTTTCTACATTGTCAAATATGGAAGCAAAAATTGAGTATTGTGGGTATGGTATTTTTTTAAATCTATATTTTTTCCCCCAATATAAAACACATAAGAGTATGGTTATCTTATCCATTAAAGTTTTAAAAATCAAACTTTTCATTTAGGTCATATTCTCTTTTTATTTTTCTCCCCCCTCCATATACTTCTTTTCTGAATTTAAGAACAAGACCTAGACATTCTGATGCCACGCTGATTAACCATGTCTTGAGGAGACACTTGTGGTTGATTAACACATCCAACAAACAGCAGGCAGCTGCCAGACTTGGAATAAGGAAAATCATCTCTATGTGGAAATGAAAGGTTCTGGCGAGCATATCGTTTAGAGCTTTTCACTTCCTTATACTTTTGTTTTCTTTGGGTTTTCCCCAGATTTAATATTTTCCATCACCTCAATAAGCACAGATTCTTTGGTTGAAGTGGTGACAGGGCCCGGGTCTTGACCCATTTGTCTTTTTTTGCCCTAGGGATCTCTAAGAATTTAAAGTGTGATTCAGTACTGCCCTTTCATTTCACTTGGAAAGAAATAGGTCTTGAGATTGACATGCCCAAGATGGCAGAGGTAAAGCTAGGAAGGACTGTGAGGTCTGTGGGGCATTGTTACAGGTGGTTGACACAGGGGCAAGGACAGCCTCTTTCTCTTCATCATAATTTTTAGAGAGGAGAGAAATTTATCTCTTAACTCACTATGTATGTTATAGTGTGACTTAGAAAGCCCTTCATGTCCTTTGTATTTCATTGGGGATTTCCAAAATTTGCTGGGAGGAAGAGGGAAGGGCAATATGTCAAAACTAAGAGCTTTAGTAAGGTGATTGTAAACGGAAGAGAGGAAAAATGGTGAGCAGTTTGTTGATGAAGTTAGATGGGAAGAATATATAATTCTTAAAAGGTACTTAAGGAACTAACGGAACGACAGACCAGAAGGCAAATGATGATGGGCTTTGCAAAAATAAGGAGACTCTGCCAAATTAGCCCTAAGGTTTGATCTGATAATGTAATGAAAAGGACCTCCCCTACCCCACTGTTACTAGAAAAGACTATGTGTGAATTCAAATAAATGTTATATTTCAAATAAAATAAGCGAGTGATAAGCTTGGTCTTGACTGTATGTAGGTTGGTTCAGATCTGTCTGAGAAGTAGCAGTGGTGGGAAGAGCTGGGGCCATTCCTGATGCTGCCTGTGCTCTTACCCATGGGCACAGGGCGAAGCCACTGAAGCCTGCGGCAGCTTTGTCAATTGTTAAAGTAGACATTTGGAGCTAAGAACTGAAGTTCTTTTATTTCTCCAAATATTAAGGCATTGATTGTAAAGAAATTAAAATGTGAGCTCCACGTAGAAATATGAGATCAATGTAGAAGTTTAGCTTTCTAGTTTTATTTAAATTATTATCCGGTGTAATCACCTTGATGTTCATAGTATGAAACATAGTAATTTGTTGATTTTTTTTCCCCCTCCTACTTAACAGAAAGCAGAACATTGTCATCCAGGTTGTGAATAAATTGAAGGGCTTTTCATTTGCCCAAGAAGTTTGTGACACGACCACTCACGTGCTTGCTGGGAATCCTGTGCGTACCCTGAACGTGTTGCTGGGAATCGTGCGTGGCTGCTGGGTTCTCTCTTATGAATGGGTAAGCCGTTGTGTCCACAGATGTTGCAAGTACACATATGGTCAGGAGGTCATCCCGAGGCGGTGACTTTAGATCACTAGATTCACATTCATGTGAATTTGCACACTTTTCTGTGAGCAGTGAATTCCATTCCTGTTCTCTCCTTGAACTCTTCTCCCTTTGGCTCAGCACCTCCAGCCACTGCTGATCCCTTGGGAATGGGAGTGTGGTGAGGACAGAAAGCAGAAGAGTGGCTTTCTGGATACAGAGCTCAGCCACTGGCAGAAATAAGATTAGAACAGGCTTGGAATGAAAACACAAAATGCGTGTTCTCACAGTCAACTGAACTTTCTTCTATGTTTGACCAAGAAATAATGTGACCTATGTTAGTGATGGTTTAAAAAGCCAAAAGAATTTAGTGATTGTTTTTACAGATGGATTTACTTAGGATGAAACATGTTCACTTAATCCCATTTGGATATGTTTTATCTTATGCATATCTATCTGTAACATTACTTGCCTTTATTTCTGTGCATTAAAGGTAGTTTTTTTTAAATCATTGTTTTCATTATTCATAGAAATTGAGATTGTTTGTTACTCTTTCTATTTTTACTTTGATCCCCAACCTATGGTTCCTCCAAAGCATTGCTCTCTGATGAGAGAGCTGTCATTGCTTAACTTGTGTTACTATATTGAATATGCTACATAGCCACCCTCCTACCTCCTCCCCCTAAGAATGTATTATATTAATACTGTGTTAATTTAAACTGGTAGAATTATAATACGCAAACAAACTACAGAGGTATTTTTAAGAACAGCTGTGGTCTTTTTCCTGTGTCATGACTTAACCCTGCAGCTCTCTTGTGTAAGATGTTTGTGACATTAGTGCTTAAAGTCATGAAATGGAAAAGTTTGAAATTCTCCCCCCCAAAAGTACTATTAGCTTTGGTAGCTATTGGGGACTACCTTATCTAATTATATATCTGTACTGATGCCCATTGGTTTATAAGAAATATCATTTATAGCTCCATGAATGAATACCCTGTATTCCTTCTCTCTAATGCACAGAGTTTTCGGGTCTTTATCAGTCAGCTCTTCCTTCCTTCATGTCTCAGAAGGAAAAAACCTTCTTTATCATTTATGAGGATATACATCTGTGCTTGATTCTGTACCCAATCTGATCTGGGACTTTGAGCAGAGAGGCCAGACATGAGAATCAGTATTTACTGTTGCCATGTGTAAAGCCCAACTCCCTTGATGCCTCCGTGTTTCTACTCAGTGTACTGCCAATATCCTCCCACTAATCATACATAGAAACAGAGCCAGATGCAAATTTAGCATATGGTAACTATATGTGGGATTAACCACTATGCATAAGAAAAGCAGGAAGTGGAACAAGTTGTTTGGTGAACTTCCACTGCTCAGGCAGAACCTGGGCCACTTGGTCACATGAGTGAATGAATGATGTACAACTCTAACAAGGTAAGAAAATGAAATTGAAGACATTTAGTTAGAGAGGAAGAATGATACTGTGTCTATTCATAGACAACATGATTATCCATGTAGACAATTACAAGAATTCTACAAAAAAGCTCTTAGAACAAATTGTCAAGATATAAGGATGTAATAATACATGACTGACACTGAAATACTCAAGTGTAAATCTGACATAAAAATATGTGCAGGATCTCTATGTTGAAAAGTATAAAACACTGGTTAAAAAAATTCAAGAACTAATAAATGGAGAGACATACTATGTTCATGGATTGGAAGTCTCAGCATAGTTAAAATGTCACTCCTTTCTAAAACAATCTATAGATTCAATACATTCCCAATTAAAACCTCAGGGGAATTCTTTGAAGATATAGATAAGCTGATTGTAAACTATATACATATACACGTATATGTATATGTGTATCATATATGAGAGGAACTACCATAGTTAAAACAATATTGAAAGAGAAGAACAAAGAGGACTAACATGATCTGATTTTTAAGGCATTCTTTAAAGCCTTTGTAATCAAGGCAATTCTGTGTCTGGGAAAAGACAGGTGTAATGATGGGGCATCTGGGTGGCTCAGTTGGCTAAGCCACTGCCTTCAGCTCAGGTCATGATCCTGGAGTCCCAGGATCGAGTCCTGGATCGGGCCCCCAACTCCGCAGGGAGTCCTCTTCTCCCTCTGACCTTCTCCCCTCTCATGCTTTCACTTTCTCTCTCTTTCTCACTCTCAAATAAATAAATAAAATATTTTTTAAAAAGACAGGCATAATGAAACAGAATAGAGAGTCCATAAATAAACCCACAGATATGGCCCGCTGGTTTGTGATGAAAGAACCAAAGGCAATTCAGGAAGCTAAGTCTTTTCAGTAAAAGGTGCTGGACATCTGCAGACCAAAACTGGACCTGTGCCTTACACCATATACAAAGATTACCTCAGATTGGATCAGACTAAAATGTAGAATATAAAACTCTTAAAAGTACATACGAGGAGACATCTATGCTCAGTTGTTAAGCGTTTACCTTTGGCTTAAGTTCTGGTCCCTGAGTCCCGGGATTGAACCCCTCGTTGGCCTGCGTCAGGATCATGGCTCGATGGAAAGCCTGATTCTCCCTCTCTCACCCACTCTACTTGTGTTCCCTCCCTAGTTGTGTGTCTGTCAAAAAAGTAAATGAAGTCTTTGGGGCTCCTGGGTGGCTCAGTTGGTTGAGTGACTGCCTTTGGCTCAGGTCATGATGCCGGAGACCCAAGATCGAGCGCCACATCAGGCTCCCTGCTCAGTGGAAAGCCTGCTTCTCCCTCTCTTACTCCCCCTGCTTGTGTTCCCTCTCTAGCTGTGTTTCTCTCTGTCAAATAAATGAATAAAATCGTTAAAAAAAAAGTACATAGGATATGACCCAGCTTTACGTGGAGAGTTCTTTTTTTCTTAAAATTTATTTATTTATTAGAGACAGAGAACACGATCAAGGGGAAGGGGAGAAGGAGATGGAGAAGCAGACTCATTGCTGAGCACAGAGCCTGATGCAGGGCTTGATCCCAGGATGCTGAGATCAGGACCTGAGCTGAAGTCAGATGCTTTGCTGACTGAGCCACCCAGGCTTCTTTAGAGTTCTTAGATACAACATGTAAAGCATGATGTATAAAAGGGAAAAGTAATAAATAACACTTCATTAAGTATAAAGATTTATACTCCATGAAAAACATTCTAGGAAGCCAATAGAAAACATTTGCATATCTCATCTGACAAAAGACTTAAATCCAAAATATACAGAGAACTCTCAAAACTCAAAAATAAGAAACAACCCAAAGCAAAAATAGCCAAAAGCATTTTTTTGAACACTGTATCAAAGATGTGAGATGACTAGATGCTCAACATCATTAGAGAAATATGATTTACAACCACAGTGAGATACTGCCACCTGTTTATAGGATGGTTAAATTATAAATACATCAACGGTCTTGTAGAAAAGATGCAGAATACCATACTTGGCTGTTGAGGGTGGAAGTTTGTTCCAAAACATAGTTGGAGAATTTTATGTGATGTTAAATGTAGCCTCACTGTGTCACTCAGCAACCCTGCTCCTAGGTGTTTGTCTTAGAGACATGAAGGCTTGTGTTTACACAAAAACCTATACATGAATATCATGAATATTTGTAGCAGCTTTGCTTATAATCAGCAAAACCTGACAACAACACATATGTCCCTTGGTGGGTAAGGGGATAAACTTCCATACTGTGGAATACTGCTCAATAATAAAAAACATTTTATTATAAATAAATAAGTAAATAAATACTTATATATTTGTATATATAAATATAAAAACATATAAAAGAGACTCCTGGGTGGCTCAGTCGGTTATGTGTCTGACTCTAGTTTCAGCTTAGGTGACAATCTCCGAGTTGTAAGATTGAGCCCTGTGTTGGGCTCTGCACTCAGCGTGGAGCCTGCTTGTACTTCTTTCCCTCTTTTTCTTCCTCCCTGTCTGCCCCTCACTCCATTTACTCTCTCCCTCTCTCTTTCTCCCTTTCTCTCTCAAATACATACATACACACACACATACATACATACATATATACATACATGCAATCCTATTTTTTTAAAAAAGACAGTCGTGTTTCTTGCCACAACTTGGATGAATCTCTTGCATTGTGGACTCCCTGCTGGTGAACCAGAGGACCACAGGATGGGATGGCCCTCTTCTCCCTTTGCAGGGCTGCCCAAACTCCACTCCCACCAGCTGCACTCTCATCTCCCACAGAACCCCAGTGTTGCACTGCTGGAGTTCCCAGACAGCCCCCATAAAATCAGCATTCCAGGTACAGTCTTCAAGGCACTGACTGCTACAGTGAGGGCAGGATCCTGAAGGCAGAACCAGTATGTTTCAGGAATAATAAGAAGACTTGGTGGGGGCTCAACAAGAGAAAAAGTAGGAGATGAGACAAAAGAGCCAGGGGGTGCAAGGAAGCTTGGCCATGGTATGTTTGGATAATATTCCTGTGTCATGACGAGCTATCAGAAGGTTTCTGTCCAGGGACCGGGTTGCTCTGAGCTGTGTTTTTCAAAGGCTGTTGACTCTGCGTGGAGAATTCACTGTGGGGAAGAAGGGGCAGCATCAGGGAGCCTGTCGGCAGACTGTTTTCTTAGTTTTCCAGTGAGAGAAAAACTGCAGCTGGACCTGGGTGGCAAGACATGCTCTGATTTGGACAATACAGTGAGGCTGGAGTTCAATGGCTTTCCCATGGATAGGTTGCAGGGTGTGATAGGAAGGAGTTAGCAGATGGTGCTGGTGCCATTGACTTGAGTAGCTATAAAAAAGTTGTAACAAAGATGGTTTAACAAAGATCCTTTATGATTTAAGAGGAGTACATTAGGGTGGGCTTCCCTTTCATCCTGAGCACCAAGACTGATATCATGAACCTGTAAGAGAAACCAGTGCCAAGACAAGATGTGGCCAAGATGGTGGGTCCCTTCCCAGCACCATGGGTGCCTGGACCATGATTCTGGAATAAGGGACCCTGCCAGTTTAATGCAATGGCCTCCACTTCCTCTGGCTCCCAGTATCTAGGTACCAAGTCATGGTAGCACCAGGAGCCCACATGTCATGCTTGGATCCTTGCCAGATACTCAGCCAGAAACAATTCTCCTAAATAAGCACAAGGTGACACCACCTTGAATAATTTCTTCTTCTAAGGAGTCCATGGTACTATATTCATTTTCTGTGGCTGCTGTAACACATTGCCATAAATTTATTGGCTTAAGAGTAGCACACTTATATTCTCTTAATGGTTTTTGGAGGTCAGGAGTCCAAAGTAGGTTTCTCTGGGCTCAAGCCCAGGTGTTGTCAGGGCTGCATTCCTTTTAGAATCTCTAGGGGGAGTCTATTTCCAGCCTTTTCCAGCTTTAAAGGCCACCTGCATTCCTTGGCTTGTGGCCCCTGCCAGCAATCACATCCTTGTGACTTCTGCTGCTCTCATCAGACCTGCTCTGATTTCTTGCCTCTGTCTGTCACTTATAAGGATCCCCATCTCAAGGTCCCTAACTTTATTATATTTGTGATGTCCCTTTCACTATGGAAGGTAATATATTCAGATTCTGGGGCTTAGCTGTGGACAGCTTCTAGGGGGGGGTACATCATTCTGCAATCCCATAAGTACAGAGGTATTACTTCCATAAGTGCCATATTATCCACTTCTCTTTACCCCAGGTTGATGACTTTTAATTGATGTGAATTCTGTAAGGAGAAGTTTCAAGAAAGCTTAGAAGGAAGCAGAGGGTAGATGGCTATGTGAAGAGGCAGAGCTTGGAGCAATGAATCTACGAACCAAGGAATGCCAAGGATGTCCAGCAGCCAAGGGAATCTTGGGCCAGATTCTCCCTTAGAGTGTCCGGAAGGAACCAGCTCTGCCAATACATCTATTTAAGACTTCTTGTCTTCAGAACTGGCTTTGTGGGTTATTAACAAGAAGAAAGGCAGTTGAGAAATAGAGAACATTAAGAAAACATAAAGAAATGACTATAAAAAGTATAAAATAGATTGCCTTGAGTTTCTATTTTGAAGCTATTCATGTTTCTTCATGCTCACTGGGTGATGCTGTGGATCTCTAAACTAGCCTGGAGAGGGAGGACCAGCTGTGTGGACCTCAAAGACAAGAGCAAAGATGGGACCGAGACAGCTGTAAGAATGCTGAACCCCAGGGGTGCCTGGGTGGCTCAGTTGGTTAAGCGACTGCTTTCGGCTCAGGTCATGATCCTGGAGACCCAGGATCGAGTCCCACATCGGGATTCCTGCTCGGCAGGAAGCCTGCTTCTCCCTCGCTCAGTCCCTCTCCTTATGTTCCCTCTCTAGCTCTGTTTCTCTCTGTCAAATAAATAAATAGAATCTTTAAAAAAAAAAAAAAAAAAAAAAAAAGAATGCTGAACCCTGAGAGCCTTCCTCAAGGTTTTTACACTAGCAAGATGGTGTGTGGAAGCAATCAGTTCATATTTGTAAATAAATTGAATAAACTAGTATCATGATTTTAAATAGTGGTAAAGCAGCTTCTTGAAAATTTAATATTATTTTCCCCATTCTAAATCATTGATTAAGCCAGTTTCTTCTATACAGTATGACTTCTGACATGTTCATATATTTTATCTTGGCTTCTACTCGGAAGACCATAATCAAATAGTTACTCTGAGAGAATAGGAATGGAAAAGATATTACTATTTAAATAACTACTCTGAAAATACACATCTGTACATATATATAAATATTACATGCTGTGCATGTCCCCGTGTATTTCTGTCATATTATCTTCATCATTTACAATGTCCAGAGTGGCAGTACATTTACATTAAGGTTATTTTGAAGTAGAGGACCCACAATAGTGTAACGCAAAATCCAGGCTTCTGATGTTTTTAACAGTTAGTAGGATGATAACACAAAGCAACAGGAAAAATGATTTGAGTACAGGAGAGTTAGTGCCAAGCTCCATGGCTGGTCCCAGATCCAGAGATTTCACAGGCTGGAAGTTAGCCTCCATCCCCACATAAAATGGAAATAGACTCCATTCAGCTGCCTGGGTGCTGAGAAAAATACGTCTCCTCCCTGAGCCGTGGTTCCCTGTTTGTGACACGGAGCCAAGGACCCTGTGTCCTTCACAGGATTGTGTGAAAGCTAAGTGTGAAATATGCACAGTGCTCACATTAGTGACTGGCAGGAAGCAAGAACTTGATAAATGTTAGCTTTACAACAGAGATGACAATGTATCAACTTCCCAAAAGAGCTATGTCTACTGACACCAGTTTTGCCCACAGAATGCATTAACCCTACAATTAAAAAAGATACTTTTTTTCTGGATGAGTGAGATCTTTGCAGTGGGCAGTCCGTTCTGTCCTTGCTAGTACTGAGGAATGACCAGGAAGGCTCATGAGTGCAGAAGGCATGTAGGAGAAGACAGTCAGTGGGGTCTGACTGGAGGGCCCCAGCGAGCACGAGAGGGAAACATGGTGGGGTCTGGGCAGGCAATGGGAAGTACGTTCTTAAGGAACTCTAAGAAGAGTATGATGGGGTATCTGGAGGTAATTCAGTATATTGGAAACCCCAGTTCTGTAAAAGCCACCGTAGTACTGATTTTTCATATATTTTAACCTTCTCCCAAACCGTCAGAGTAGTGTTTCTTCAAGCAGTCACTCAGATTTTAAGAGTGATAGTTTTGGCATTAGTATCTTTCTAAGAAAGCAGCTACAGGCATTGCTATACCAGTGATGCCTAAATATTTCATGACTTTTGAGAAGTAGCAATTCTTGGGAAACTGAAAAGGACCAGATCTATTGTGGTGTGAAGTGCCTGTTTGTCTCCTTGTGATATACTTGGGATGGTCTGTCGAATGTTTCCTCTCACTGGTGTTGCGTGCTGATTGATTTTAATAGATTATTGCTGGCTTGCACACTTAAGAAAAAAAGAAAAGTTTAGAAATGAACGAAATCTCTTTCCCTGTTATCTCAAATGAGGCAAAGACTATTGCTTCTTGCATGGCTTCCCTCCCTTAATTGTCTAAAATAAGCAATTGCTAAAACATGATAAATTTTTTTTAATGATCTCTCCATCCAATGTGGGGCTCGAACTCATGCATGATAAACTCTTTTGAGACAGAATAGCTGCCATTGTCATTTATATAGCCAAGCGACATAATGTCTAAAGCTCAATACACAATTAATGTTCATCTGTAACTTGTGTATGCCTTTAGATATGAATTCCACAGAATGCAGTTTCTTCTAGGGCCAAGACTTGAAGTATCCATATGATATACTTCAAGGACCACATTGTCTTTGTATAAAGGAATGACTCTCTCTCTCTCTCTCTCTGGTCCCCCTCCTTTTTCCTTGTCCCCAATGCAATTTGGGGGATTCTTAAAATATTCCTTTTGGCTAGCTATATGAGCTTGCCTCCAAGAAAAACATTACTGAGAATGTTTTTATTTCAGGGTTTGTGTGGTATTCTCTGGAAATTGCTTGTAAAGGAGGCTTCTAGCAGTTCTTCAAAATTAGATGGTTGCATGTGGCCCAGTTAGTCATATCAAAAAAATTATGGTGATTTTATAACAAAATTCAGTTCGAATTTTTATTAAAAAAAATTTTTTTTGAAAACCATGTTGGCAGCTTGTACATGTTTATAGTGGTACCTACTTTCATTGTTAACCCTGCTGTTTTCAGCAGAGAGAATAACTTGTGTTTTTCCTGCTTCATGACTAAATTGTCTGGCAGATACAGAGAAATAGAAAACCGTATCGGGAGTTGCTCTATTTCCTATTCGTGGGAGACAGGAAGTAACACAACAGAATAATAAAGAAATTGAGTTGACCAAAGGATCCCTGTAGACCAAAGCTTTTTTGTTATACTGTGTTTAAGCACAGTGCTATTTGAATTCTTTAGAGACTTTATCTTCTAACTTTCACCTATTTGGTTTTTCTTCCATTCTCCCCTGACTTATCTACAATTCTGCTTTGCCTTTCTACTGCTTTGTGTTCAGTGAAAGCTAATGGAATGCCCTGTGACCGAGGCTTCTTCCTTCTGGCTCCTGTTACATAAAGCTCCTTCTCCAATTCAAAGGCACCGCATAGCAGTCAGAAGTGATTCAGTCTGTATTCAGGTCAAAACATGTTAATTCTAAACAGCTTAGGAATAAGGCTTGATACAGAGTTTGAAAGCTAAATTAGTTTTAAGTGCAGATATGGAGTTTGGTCAATTCCATAGCCAAAGTTCAAGACACTTTAACTGTTAACAAAAGAACAAAAAACACGTATAATCAAGTGTGTCATAAATCAAAGGATGATGTCATAATGAGTTAATTTTCCTGAAATGATGGGATTCAGTTTTGGCTTTCTCACACTGGATTCAGTAAATGGTGAGTCTAATTTAATTGGTGTGAACATAGAATCAAATGTCAGAGTTAGAATGAAGCCTATAGTTCATGCAGCCTGGACCTCTCATTTGGTAGTGAAGAAGGCTAAGTTGCTTTCCTAGAACCAGTGGCAGAACTGGACCCTGAGTCTAGGCTTGTCACTGGTGTTCTAGTCCATTATGCTGTCTTTCCAAGACTAAAGAGAATCATCTAGAACACCATTCTCTCTTAACCTTAACTTCTGAGCACATTCTAAGAATAATGTTTAAGCAAAGTCTGCTTGGTGTACCACATTTATCAGTAGGGTTTTTGAGATGTTTGCTTAAGTTTTCTCCAGCAAGTGTTTTTTGGCTGCCGCCATGTGCTAGGCACTTACAATACCAAGCCGACGAAGGTCTCCTGTTTGTTTCTTTGAATCCACATTGGCTTGATTCCAAAGTCCTTCCTACTGGGCCACACATAATTACACCTTGATAGAGTACTTCCACTTTGAAAAATGTTTTCATACCCACTGTCTCATTGAGTTCTTACTGAACATTTTTGCAATAGTGTTTAGTACACAAATTTTGCATTTGTGTTTAGTGATGGAGACACTAGGAAAAAGAACCTGTCTGATTTGAATGTAGATCATTGAAACAGTCTTGATAAAGGCACTGTCCTAAGGCAGTGACTCTGAGTAGTCATCTCAAAGTATACCTAATTTATAAACCTTCATTATTAAAATAATGGATCCTGTTTATGGAGAAACATATTGCTCCCTTCAAGGAAGTACTTACTGAAAAATGACCACACTGTTCCTCCACAGAACCTCGAGCAGGCTTCAGTAGGACCTCCCTTGGCATCCCAGGACATAGGTGGTCCCACTCGGATCCTCCATCCTCTCTGACATCCCTTTGCTTTATTCTGGCAATACCCTAAGTGTGGTTTTTACACATTGGAGGCACTGCTTTACTAGTTCCATGCGGACTATTGTTTCAGGGTAGATGGGAGAAAGTGATTGCCCTGGAAAGCCGAGGGCTTTGGTATAGTCCTTCATGAGAACATTTGAGAAGATTTGTGAACAGGACTGTGATGGTCATCTAGGATGACTAGTAGTTTAAAGAAGAACTGTTTTTGAACATGAGAAGTCTGTGAAGTCACTTTGAACGCAACCATTGACTGTAATATAAATGAGATTCCACCGTTATTTTGGGAATTCTTATCTCTACATCAATAATTTGTTCCTTAATTTTGTAAAGTAGCTAGACAGAATCTAATTAATATGCCTGACACAAAAAAGCATGTGCATGGGTCTTGAAGCTGAGAATTTGCATGAGAAAGAAAACCCCAAGACACTTTGAGTGAGGAGAAGAAGAAGGTTAGGTATTTGGAGAGGCTGTCAGTAGACAGGGTATGTGGAGGTCATGACCAGCAGTTGGGAAGCCACTGGAGTATTTGAACTAGAGAGTTACAGGCTTTGATCTCTCTGGCTTCTGTGTAAAGAATGGATTGCAGGAAGGTAAGAGTAAGCAGAGTGACCAGAAGAAGGCATTTAAGATCATCAAGGTCAGAAATTATAATGGCCATGACTAGCGTAGTGGGAGATAGGTGGAGAGAAGAGATCAGACTGGTCTATTTTTTAGGAAGATCTAACAGGATTTGGTAACACGTGGCATGTATCAATAGAGAAGTCAAGATAGCTCCTCCCTAAATTCTTTCCCTGAGCACCTGAGTGTAGATGGTGGTAGCATTTACTGAGGCAGGGAATACAGGCACAGAAAAAGGTTTGCAGGTTTGGGGTACAATAAAAATTCCGATCTACACATATTGGGTGTGAGACTCCTGTTAGACACTCAGGTAGAGCTATCACATACCACATTAAGTGTCTGTGTGTGTGTACATGTGTGCATTCTGAGCAAAGGTTAGGACTGTAAGTATTCCTTTGGGGACCACTTATGCACAGATAGAACTTAAAGCCATGGTACCTTGGAGATGAGTGTATGAGGAGGAGAGAAGCAGACTCTAACACTGAGCCCTGGGCCATGCTAACACTGAAAGTTGAGAACGAGGAAAAGGATCAAGCAGGGAAGACCAAGAAAGATCAGACAGTGATGAAATGGAGCAGCAAAAGAATGAGGTGCTCAGTTAGAGGAGGGCCAGTCCCAGAGAGCAGAGTGTGTTTGACCATGTGCAATGCCACCGAAAGACGCATACAGAGAAGGCAGAGAAACAGCCATTGGGTTTGACTAGGCGTTTGCTGTCAGGAGTCTTGGAAACAGTAAGTGAAGAGGTAGAAGCTACACAACTGTGTGTTGACCTCTCACTGTGACTGGATCAGAGACATCAGTCTTGGTAGTTGGCTGGGGCAATATAAAACATGATTCAAGCTTTGTAAGATGACTAGTTGAGAAACGATATTCCTGCTGCTTGACAGTTCGATTTTATCCCAGTGAGTTGGGTGTGTTCATGAAGCCCCTGAATCTGTTGGCTTAGCAGGAAAGAAGAAACTAGAATGAGGTTAGATTAAAACAAAAGGTGCCGTGTTTGGCAAACAATTGAAATGCATGAGGCTGCAAATCAGCAAATACTTAATGTTACCCACAATTTTTTAAATGAGGTGTAACCGACCTACATTTTATTAGTTTCAGACATACAACATAATGGTTCGAGATTTGTATTTGTTATGAAACGATTGCCACAGTAAGTCTACCTAATATTCGTTACCACACAGTTATAAATTTTTTTTCTTGTGATGAGAACTTGAAAGATCTGCTCTTTTAGCAATTAATTTTAGCATGATGTATTTTGTAGCTGCAAGTTTGTACCATTTGACCTTCAGGTATTTCTGATCTGACATGTACATTTTATTGTAGTAGAACATTTTCTTTCCATTATTAAATTGTCAGCAGTAATTTTAGTGGTAAAACTTACTTAGAGATAGCCATACCCTCCCTGGCACAAGGGACTAGGGCAAAATAAAGGAAGTTTCAAACAGAAAAGCAGAAACTCTTTAATAGATCCTGGTTATTTAGAAATTACAAACTCTTTGAGGGTGGAGACCACACCTATCACTTGTCACCTGGCCCAGGACCCAGGTTGGAACTGGAACACAATGCTTACTTGTGGAAGGAGTAAGTATATAGGTACATGACTAAACACTTATTTCTTTAAGAAACCTCAGAATTGGGGTGCCTGGGTGGCTCAGTTGGTTAAGGGACTGCTTTTGGCTCGGGTCATGGTCCCAGAGACCCGGGATTGAGTTCCACATCGGGGTCCCTGCTCGGCAGGGGGCCTGCTTCTCCCTCTCTCACTCCCCCTGCTTGTGTTCCCTCTCTTGCTGTGTTTCTCTCTGTCAAATTAAAAAAAAAAAAATCTTTAAAAAAAAAAAGAAACCTCAGAATTTGTTTTTGCCGCTGATGAGCTAAAAATGTCATATTAAAAACATTGTGCATCATTATATATTATGAAGGTATCCATGTAGTTCATGATTTTCTTATTAAAACTCATTGAAAATAAGATTACCTGATGCTCATGTAAGGGAAATTTTTTTTTTTTTTTTAAGATTTTATTGACAGAGAGAGAGATCACAAGCAGACAGAGAGGCAGGAGGAAGCAGGCTCCCTGCTGAGCAGAGAGCCCGATGCAGGCCTCAATCCCAGGACCCTGAGATCATGACCTGAGCTGAAGGCAGAGGCTTTAACCCACTGAGCCACCCAGGTGCCCAAAAATCAAATTTTTTTAAGATTTTTATTTATTTATTTGTCAGAGAGAGAGATCACAAGTAGGTAGAGAGGCAAGCAGAGACAGAGTAGGAAGCAGGCTCCCTGCCGAGCAGAGAGCCCGATGAGGGCCTCAATCCCAGGACCCTGAGATCATGACACGAACTGAAGGCAGAGGCTTTAACCCAGTGAATCACTCAGGTGCCCAAAAAAGATTTTTATTTAAAGATTTTATTTAACAGAAAGATCACAAGTAGGCAGAGAGGCAGGCAGAGACAGAGTAGGAAGCAGGCTCCCTGCTGAGCAGAGAGCTGGCCTCAGGCCTTGATCCCAGGATCCTGGGATCATGGCATGAGCTAAAGGCAGAGGCTTTAGCCCACTGAGCCACTCAGGCGCCCAAGGGAAAAAAAAATCTTTTTAACTCAAGTTCACAGGAAGAATAAGAAATAGTGATTGCACTGAGTAGCCATAATAGTTGGCTTATTGTCTATGATGGTGATAATAATTCTTCCTGTGTTTTCCTAGAGTGAAGTGATGTTTCTGATGTTTGTTTTAGTTACATTGGAATGTGTTATATTTATTTCTTTGTTTTCATTTTGATAAGAAAAGTACGAGTTTTTGTTATTTATAAAGATGTTTGGACTTTACATGTGAGTATGCTGGTGAAATGCTAGGTCACCCTGGTCTTCGCTTAGCGATATGTAAAAAGTAGCTAATAGTGGGCCATTACACTCTAAAATCCAAGAATAATGCATTTTCATTTTTTCTGGCTAAGAATATTAGGTAGACTACAAGCTGCACAAGTCTCACATAAATGCCTGTATATGATATAGCTGAACATTTCAGTAAGAATATTTGAGCATATATTAGTGTACGGCATCCTTTTCCTCTTACGGTCTGGTATTTAGTCTCTGTCAGTTACTATCTCTTAAAAAGGAAAAAGAGTTCTTAACTACTTATTTTTAGTACTTTATTGCTTGTTTTATCTATCTTGGTTAAATAGGTTGTATTAAGGTTTTGGTTTCCTGCCACTTTTTTTGAGACAGCCAGAGTGGTGCCTTTTAAACACTTAATCACGTATGAATCCTCTGGAGATCTTATTAAATGCAGATTGTGGTTTAGTAGGTCTCAGCCCTAAGCTTCTTCACTGGCTGCCAGTTACTAGGTGATATGCCAGTTGCTGGCCCTAAGATCATGCACTGAGTTGGAAGGTTCTAGAGACCAGCCAGCCATTTGTGGAGGGCTAGATGAGGCTGCTTCTAGGGAGATCTTCACACAGAAGATGTAAGGAGAGGGGCCAACCTGGCAGAACACTTACCTAGGCTCTCTCGGCTTGTTAGTACAAGACTCCTTTGTGTACTTTGTGGACATGGAGACTTGAACAGTTTCCCTACGTTGCTTACAGTCACAGTACTTGAAAATGAGCGAGTTTTGAATTTGAATTCAGCCTTTCCTTGATTCATAGCCCATATTCCTTCTGGCATCTACTTCTAGAGATAGCCTACAGAATGTTTTTATCTTCTGCTATCTTAAACGTGGATGTCTTTATTCTGTGGCTGCACACCACTCAGTGTGATTTTGAAGGTTGATGGATAAGACAGTTTTAAGGTTAACCTTGCCACTCATGGCTGTGTGGCCAGTAAAACAGTTAAGCTCACTAAGTCTCTGATTCCTTATCTGTAAAATGATTGAAAGATCATCTAATTAAAGTGCTCAGTAAGTATCAGTTACTCTTATTCAACAAGCATTTTTGACACTCATACCTGGTCATCATTCAAATCATAACTTGGATGGACCTTGAAAATATTATGCAAAGAGAAAGAAACCAGAACAGAAGGTCGCATGTTGTCTGATTCCTCTCTTACACTTTATGTGGAATAGGCAAGTCTGCAAAGATCAGCAGTTGCTAGGAGTAGAGTGGAGCAGGGGGGAATGAGAGATGCTGACTCGGCAAGTAGGGGGTACACTTCGGAATGATTAAGATGTTTTGAAACCAGAAAGAAGTGGTGGTGGCACACATAGTGAATATACCAAATGCTACAAAACTGGACACTTTATCATGGTCACTTGTGTATTATGAGAATTTCAACTCCATTTTAAAAAATCACCTGTGGAAAATTGCCTTGTTGAGAGAGGCATTACATCTGTGGAATGGGTCTATATTTTAAAATAACTTTATGGAATCATATAAAGTATTTCCTGATGTTCTGAGATGTGTTGGAAATGCAGAGGAATGGCTTAATTTGGAACAAATATTATTTCCTTGAAGCTCTGCCAGTCTTCAGTCTTTTTGGAAGACCAGACCTCTTCTGTTTTCTGGCTCCAAGGTGTGTTCAGGACATAAGCCCCCTATACCCTATTCTTTTGTTATTAAAAACCATACTATTGATAGTCCCAACTTAATCAGTCCTGAAGTGTAACCTAGAACTAGAAATAGCTTCACTGCCACTACTATTTCATTAGCTACGTCTTCCTTTTGTCATTTATAATGCCATCTAATGTTTTCATGTGACAGGTTAACTAACTTGCCTCTTGTCACACAACCACAGAGAGATGGGGAGATTGCTTTAACCCAGTTGCCAGGATTCCGTGGTGTTAACCAGTATCCTATAGTGTGTAGTTGTGGAAAAAACAATGTTATTCTCCTGATAGGGAAAGTCTGAACAATGTACATAGTAGCAAATTCTCTTAAGGTGTTGTTCTTTGAGCAAATTAATTGCTCTTATAACTGAGGCAAAGAATCTATAAAATCGGGTGAGAAAAATATTTGTAACTTGTATTGTCTTCTTAACTTAAAATAGCAAAAAATTAAGTAATTACTATTTTTGTTCCTCTTCTATAAGAGTGAAGGGATTTCCAAATGCTGAGTGTTATGTTTTTAGACCTCCATAAACTCTTACAACTAAGTTTTCTACTACAGTTGGTTGGGGGGAAGGATGGGTAGGACCATTTCTTCTCAGTGATTAAAGTAGAGAATAAAGTATACTTTTGAACTATTTTGAATTTAACTAGGTTCCCACAGGTTACACCTGAGGCCTAAGTTTCTGACTGTCAGATTTGATTCTAATCAGTGGATTCGTTGAACACTATGATGTCTTTCATACACAAAGAATATTTTGTTGTTTCCCACAAAGAAGGAAATTAAGGTGAATATTAAGAGAAATTAATTTTAGGGTTTCTGGGTGGCTCAGCCATTAAGTGTCTGTCTTCAGCTCGGGTCAGGATCCCAGGGTCCTGGGATCAAGCCGCGCATCAGGCTCCCTGCTCAGTGGGAAGCCTGCTTCTCCCTCTCCCACTCCCCCTGCTTGTGTTCCCTCTTTCCCTATCTCTCTCTCCATCAAATAAGTTAATAAAATCTTTAAAGAAAAAAGAAATTGATTTGATTGGTTCTGATTTAAAAAGTGACATTTACTGATATTGAGCCATAGTACTTCTGATCACTGAATTTTCTAATTATCCTTTGGAGAGTAGGAAGTTGAAGCAGTTTGTAAAAGCACCAGAACCACTAGTCAACACTAGTACTAGATAACAATATAACTTTTCAAAATTAAAGAGTAAAAGAAAATGAAGAAACATTGTGCTTTCCATAGGTACATTCATTTATACCCAGAAACACTTTGGGTTTATGCTATCCTGTTTTGTTTTGTTTTTGTTTTTGTTTGTAATAAATCAGATTAATCTGCCTTGCAAAGGAGCTCAAGCAATTGCAGGCTGTCACTGTTTCTTTTTTGCATTGTTTTGGGAGTCTTAGTGCAATAAGGGGACTGAAGAAAAAAAAGTATGCACACAGATTGGGAAAGGAGTAAATAAAACTGTTTGTTCATAGAAGACATTGTCTACACAGAAAACATCAACAAATCTACAAAAAAGCCCTCACAGCTAGTAAGTTCATCGTGGTTATAGGGTACAAGGTCAATATACAAAATTCAGTTGTACTTCTGTGTACTATCAATAAACAACTGGAATTCTGATTTTTTAAAAAATATGTTTATATTAGCATGCACAGAAATTAAAATATTTAAATCTTGACAAAATATTTACAGGATCTGCATGCTGAAAACTATAAAACTCTATGAAAGAAACCAAAGAGAGAGATACTATGTTGATGAATTAGGAAAATGGATACTTTTTAAGCAGTCAGCCCCCACCCCCACATTTTTTTTTTGAAGTATAGTTGACATACAGTGTTATATTAGTTTCAGGTGTACAACAAAGTGATTCAACAATTATATACATTAGGAAGTAATCACCACAGTAAATGTAGCTACTCTCGACCACTATACAAGGCTGTTATGTATTAACTCCCTATGCTGTACATTGCATCCAAGGTCTTATTTATTTTATAACTGGATATTTTTACCTTTCACTCCCCTTCTCTTATTTTGCCTATCCACTTACTGTCTTCCCCTCTGGCAGCCACTGGATTGCTCTCTGTATCTAGGAGTCTGTTTCTGTTTTGTTTGTTCGTTTTGTTTTTTAGATTCCACATGTAAGCCAAATCAGATGGTTTTTGTCTATTTGGTTCTCCCCATTTTGATCTATAGATTCAACTTAGTTTCAGTTACAGGCTCAGCAAGATTTTCTTGTAGATACCAACAAGCTGGTTCAAGTTGCAAAGCACTTTTGAAATAGAAGAGCAACATTAAGTTGTATAATCACACAGTAGAGAAATCTAGGTGATGGTTAAATGAGAACTCTCTGTATTGTAAGTCTAATATTATCCCAAAAAAAGTGTTTTTAAAAATCAAGTATAATTTATGAGGCTTTATAATAAAAAATGGCACATCCTGCCCTGTTGTGTCCCAGTCCAGATCCTTCACTCCTAAAGTAGCCTTTTGTTATGTTACCTACATATTTCTAAATACAATGTTTTTTTTGCTGTTTTTTTAAAAATTCACTTTGAGACATTGTCTGTAGAATTTCTTCTATAGAAGATCAAAATATGACTGTATGGCTGCCTTTCAGTACTACCTGCTCTTCTGTTCCCCAGTCTACTCAAGTGTGCTTACAATTTTTTTTAACATTTTATATATGCATATAAACACATTCACATAAGCACATGTGCACATACACACCCACCCACACACATGCACACAAGATTGAGTATGTGGATGCTATTTGAACTGAAACACATAATGTATTATGACTTGTCTCTGGTAATTTGTGTTTGTTGGTTTTCCTGAGCTAATCAATGACAGTAATTTTGATTGCTTAATTTTCTATGCAGCTATCACCAACTGGCTGCAGAAATTTCTAACAACATTATAATTCTTCTCTCAAATTTGTCTCCACATCAGATTATTTTCCAATCCCATTTACTTTTTCTTAGAGACACCATCCATGAGCCCATTTGTTCTCTTCCCCTTGAGACTGGTTCTCTTTAGATCTGCCGAGCTGTTGTTAGCCAGGGACTTCCCATCACTATGATCCCAGGAATTCCATTTTTGTTTGGTTTGGTGTATGTTTAGACTTTTATCAAATAGGTGTAGAGTCATGTTCAGTAATGAGGCATTGAAAAGCTGACTGCAACTGCCTGCCTGAGTGGTGTATAGATAATTTTATGTGAATGGAGGTGTTTGAGATCCAAGCTTTAGTATGTGTACGTCTTTTTTTCCCCTGGGCTGATCTGTGTCCCCAGGAAAGAATGGCTGGTATCCCAGGGGGAGGGCTGGAGAGGTTTTCCCTAGCACTTTCCACCAGTGCTCTCAGAATAGCCTGTCTGACTTTTGTCTTATTCCGTGGGAGGGTGGGCTCCAGGGTAGGAATTTTTTTTTTTTTTTTTTTACCCTGTTCTATACCCCATCTTCTGAGGTATCCAGTACCACCAATTTCTTTGCCTTTTGGAGAATCTGTGGAGGGAATCGGATGCTTCCTAAGGACCTCTTTCTCTAGACACTTAAGTTTGACCTTTCTTTGCCCTTCTAAGTCATATATCATTTATGCATCTGCTTTGCAACTTCCAAAATCTCCTGTTTTATCTGCTTTAGACCTTTTTCATTCTTTTAAATTCTGTCCTTTTAGTTGAGTGTTGGGGAGAAGGTGAAGATAAAAATGTGTTCATCTTGCTGTCTGTTAACCATAAGTAAGCTTCATTGTCTTCCTTGTAAATGATGCCGTTTTCTGGCTTGGCTTCACTGTAGATTCACTGACTTATATCGTTCAAACGAAATGATTACATGTATATAAAACCACAGAAGACCATTTGTGTTTTGCCTGGTGTGGCATTAACTGTGTGGTCACTCCTACATTGTGGAAGTTTGTCTCATCAGTAGTTGTTAATCTAATAATAAGATAAGTGGTTCCTATTTAAATTCATCAACAGGGTTCAAATTTTATGAACAACAGTTTTAAAATGTCAAAAATATTATATCCATTCACAGTGGATGCTGAAACAATTTAGCCCTTGTTTTAAGGGCTATAAACATGGGATTTGATCCTCTGTATTTATGCAACCAAGTGCATCTTAGTTATTTTTATTCTCTCACATATATGATGGGAAATATGTTGGATTAATCTTTTAGTTCACTTACAGCCTTCACTGTGATCTTGCAGAGTAGATTTCCCCAATATTGAACACTCTACTAAGCTAAAGATAACTTTGGCTACTGAAAGAACTAAAGTGAAAAGCTTGCATTATGTTTCTGATTTGATGATTTCATTACAATCAGTTCAGTGATTTTTGCTATCTCTGTTGAATATTAATTCCTGGAATGTCTACATAAATTCAATTTATTAATTCACTTGCCAAAATTCTACTATAGATGCCTTTTGATTTTATTTGCATAACATTTAGAAAGGGACAAACTTAGAGAACATAAATTTTCTCCAGGAGGTTCAGTTGACATTTTAATGTGGACTACATTTGAACTCAAATGCCACACGCATTTTTAAGACTGGTTCCTTGGATTTTCTCACTGGTACATTATGTTGCTCACTATCCTAATTCTTTCACATTGCCTCATGTGAACTGATTTTGAAGCTTTTTGCATTTTACTTGGCCAATCACAAATCTGTAGGGAACTATACACGTTATTAGTGTGTCTCCATAAATGATACCATACATTGATTAAAGCAAGGCAAACACTGTTTTACTTTAATGTTTTAACCACTTCTAAAGAGCCAAGTAGAAACATAATTTCATGTACCATTTTTTCATAACCTCTTTCACTGAACTTATGAAGATATTTTTTCTATATCTATCTATCTATCTATCTATCATCTATCTATCTATCTATCTATCTATCTATCTATCTATCTATCTATCATCATCATCTATCTTGGTTAGCCAGTAAAATCAAGGAAGAGCAAAAGACTGACAAAATGCTCATGTACACATAGATCTAAGTGAAGATGGAATTAGGGTTTTTGAGAACACAACTTATTATTTCCTTCCTCTATGCTGAAGACATATTGCCTGCATTACACTCCATTCCCATTCTGTCTGGGGCCCACCACCCTCAGAGCTTTCTCCTGTCTTTTCTGGATTATTCTTCTGCCATGTTCTAACGCCTCTGCAAACACAGGGATCGAAACAGGGTATATTATTATACCTCACCAGAGGAATGTAACCAACTCGATTTTCTTACCACTTCTTCCAAAGCACTCTTTAGCCAAAAAAAGAACGCACTTTAATCCTGCCTTGGCACATAGCATTCTCTCTGTGCTGGAATGTCCTCTCCCCTCCTCACTCTGTCTCTCTTTGCCTGATAAACTCGTAGTCAACACTTAATATTCCATTTAAAATGTCACCTCCTCTGTGGACCCTTCCTTCATTCTCCTAGACTAAATTAGTTTGCTTCTTCTATAGGTTCCCACAGAACTGTTTTGAGAAATCACCATTTGTGGTTTGCCTTCATGCCTCCTGCCAGAGGGTGAACTCCTCTGGGATTGGGTTTGTGTTTTCAGGACCTAGTGTGGGTTCTTATTCACAGTAGGCTCTCAATAGGTTGTTCACAGACATGTGGTTAGTGAGATGAGGAAAACAGTGTTGAGAGAATAAATGCATCAGTTTTAAAGTAAGATCCAGACCAGTGCTGAGAATTTTCATTCATATTCTGTATCTTGTTATTGTCTTTATTACACCAGCATGTTCATTTTTTCTTAGAAATATTTAAGACCAAGCTCCCATAGAAATTCCCTTAGAAATGACAAAACAGGAAAACTCCCCCCTTATCCGCAGTAATTCAGCAAAATGAACTTGAGCTGTATGTAACAACAAAAAGAGAGTGGATTCACTCAATGTGAAAAATGAAATTGCAGTTGAAAAATAAATATGGGATATGTAATTCAGTTTGATTATTTTTGTTATGAAATTCTATTGGTGCATGGAAATAGAAACAGATTTTCAAGGAGTTTGGTCATCAAGTAGAGATGACTGTAGAATCTTGAACATTGTTGAATTAAAAACAAAACATTATTTTGATCATTTAAAATATGTGGGCTCAAATAACAATAATAAATAATAATACTGAATGCTTATTTATGAAACATTTTATCCTTCCAAAGCCTGGGAAGGATTTTCAAATGTTTTAGGAGAACTTCTGGAAATATTGGTCCATGTTAGAAACAAAGTTGCATGCCAGAAAGGCTGCTTTTTAAATTTAAGCTTATGATCTATCTTCTAATAAATGTGGTTTTTTTTTAATTAATAAAATCCCGGAATATTAACTGAGGATTATCTATAATAATTCCTTAAATTGGAAACTTGGAATTCTTAAAAAGGTATTTCATATGTTTGTTATTGGGGTGCTGTTTAATATTTGGCTTCACTACAGTAGTGAAGCCAAATAACCCAGGTTTCTAGTCATTGGAACCTTTTTTACCTTAAAGAAAAGCATTTAATATTCATAAGATGGATGCGGCATGAAGATGCTGATGGAACTTTGGTGTGTAAGACACATCTGGTTCAGATCTGGAGAGTGCATAGTCACTGCTGGGTGTTTTGTTTTGTTTTGACTATGTCTTCAAAGTGGACGATTATCCACTGAGAGCCTAATGAATCTATAATAAACGTTCTACTTATTGTGTCACTTGTAGGTACTGTGGTCTTTGGAACTGGGTCACTGGATTTCTGAGGAACCATTTGAACTTTCTAACTACTTCCCTGCAGCTCCTGTAAGTCAGCAGTTATTTTATTATGGTAAATACAATTTGGAATTCTCGGGAAATTATTATTTGCATAGATATGAACTCAAGTTTTTATTAAGTCAAGACCAATTATGCTCACAGTTAAAAACACATTTTCCTAGAACTTTCCAAAATACTTTTTTATCCATTTGTGAGAACAAATGTGGGAATGTGAGAATATTCTGCAAAAAGTCATGGGGAATGAAATCTTAAAGAATTTTTATTATGAAAGTCCTCAAGATGGAAAAAAAAATGAAAAAGGGCTAGATTTTTAAGAAGGTGGTATGATAGCTTATTTACTGCTTGTAGAGATAAAACTGTTACTGGCTTATAGAGATAGAACTGATAGGTATAAAATTCATGGCCTGCTAGCAACATGATGCAGTCCTTACGTTCTGATGGTCTTCCAGATAGCTTCAGCTTTACTGCATTTTAAATTTTAAATATTTCAAGTGCTTAATGGAAGTTCTATTTTTTTAAAGATTAAGTAATAAATAGTTATTTTCAGGTTTAATTAGAAGCAAGATTGTGTTAATGTTGGCTTTCACTTTCAAAAAAGTTAACTGGTTTGTGACACAGTTTATTCTTTTGGAAGATTAATACCTGAAAGAGAAGTGGCAATTTTTATCTGTGGCCAGGGCTGGTGTTACCGACTGTTATTTGCTGTTTGAGTACACATAGGAAGTTGCCTCTTATCACTGATTCATCTAGGTTGTTGGGCTGCTTTTGTTTTCATTTTTAAGATTATCATTTTGATTTTCCCTCCACTTTATAAATATTTTCTTAAGGAGAAAAAAATTCCTCTTGGCAAGACTCTGTTTGATATATCATGTAAGGAATTGAAGTGTAAAGACACAAATCCCCCCTACTCTGTCATAAGAGAGTATGTGTGACTCTGTGTAATGCAGTGTGGCTTGTCTTCAAAGTGCGTTGGATCTGCCTGCATGGGCACACGGTATCAAGTACATTGTTGCCCATTTTCCCATCTTATCATTTCTCCACTTCAGTGTCTGCTGTGTGGTCACTGAGACATCACAGGAACTTATGGTCTTTTGCAGTGGAGATGTCTTCTTATGACCAGATAATGTTTTAACTTGGTACAAAGCTGTGCTCTGTTGAGTTTATAAAGCTTACTTAAATGTAAAAGAGAGGCCATTCAAAGGTGGGGAGGTTCTTTACTCAGTATATCTGTCCAGGGAAGCGCAGCAAAGTGTTGGACAAAGTGGCCTGCCTGACTCTGCTGGAGTCCATAAACTGACTCGAAACATGCAGGAAACGTTACTGTTCTCAAACAAAGCTGGGGTGGAGGCATATTGCAGTAAAATAAATTACACAAGAGAGAACAGAATAAAGAAAAAACACAGTAGTAGAGCAGCATAACATGAAGACAGACACGAGGTAAATGCCGGTTTCAAATTTGGCCGTGAGAAATTGTTTCCAAATTATAAAGCATTACACAATGTATATTAGTGTTAATTGTACTATGAAAACTTCAAATGAATTGAAACTCTAGGGGTTTAAAGTTTTGTAACCTTGAGCTTAAGTCCATGCTCTCAGAATTTTTTGTAAAGATTTGAATCTCCTAGAAACATCAGATTTTGGTTGTGCACTCCAAAATGTTTTTTTTTTTTTTAAGTTTTCTAGTGGACATTAAAAAAAAAAAGACTTAATGGTGAATCTAGCTTGAGAATATAGCTTTGTAAGTAAGTGCTTTAAATATAAGGTTTTTTCTATTACAAACTAAACTGAAGCCTATGTCTCTAAAATATATCTACTAGAAGAGAGCAAAAAGACCTTTTTAATAGAATAGTGAGGAAAAGATAGTAAAGTCTCTCTGTCATAGAATTAAGTGTATAATTTTCTTCATCATTAAAAATCAGATTGTCATGAGGCACAATTGGTTATTTGAGAATCAAATTACAAAATCGTAAATATTAACATAAAGGTTAAGTGTAATTATCTAATAATTTATATTTAATTACTAAAAATACCTTCATATTTAACAGGCAGGCAGAAAAAATAGTACAATCTTCATATAAACTGAAAGAACACACGTTTCTATTAATTTCAGAGATCTGGAAGTTTTCACCATTTAAACTTGAAATATATGTTTGAGCATTAACTTAAAACTATACTGTCAACACATTTGTAAATATGCTGATTTCAAAATGAAAGTTTAAAGCACCTAAGAGGAGGAGCAAAAATGCGTTAACTATGTTTTTTCCTTCTCCAAATATTAAACTGCAAATAAGCACTTCCCAGAAAAATCCCTGAATATATAATATATTTTTATGGCTTAGAGACTTTTTTCTTCCTTTCAGTTACAATAGTGATGCTGATTTCAGGACATATGGATATTTACACAATCTATAAACAGGGCTTAGAAAAATGTAGCTCCAAGGTTATCTCTACTGTATAGCCTAAGTGTTCTGTTTTCCAGTTATTTACGGATGAACTCGGCACAACATTCTTGGTTGTGACAACAGAGTCTGTAAATTGTCAGTCTTAAATTTGCAGGCTTAGATTTATCTTCACATAGGCATTCTACCGGGTCACAATACCAGGGCTGTGCGTTGTTGCATGAGCAATGCAGATTTGAGTGAGGAGCTTTACGGGGCTCTAAGCTGGAGCACGTGGATCCTGGTGGCCCCCGAGCGCATGCTGCCTGTCTGAGGTGGAAGAAGACACAGTGTGCAGCCTGTCTTTTGGAGCTTTGGGCTTAGGTCTCTGAAAGTAGCAAAATCGGCCGCAACTCCTCAGGTGTGTGCAGGTGTTTAGAAATCTGCTGGGCGGATCATCATGGTTGTGGCCTTGAGCGAGTAGCCTGAGCCTTTCCAGTAGTACCACTTAATACCATTGAACTTATTTGTGTTCTGCTTCTGTGGGTAGTACATTCCGTTCAAGTTGGAGGGACCGCATGCATCAAACCACCAGCCTGTGAAAGTAAGACGCAGAAGGAATTAGGAACTACGTAACCCCAACTCTGTCTTACCCTGGCGTTGGAAAACACTTGACTAATCCACCCGTCACATTCCGTGCATTTTAAGTAGTCACATGCAAATATTTAGGGGTATAGAATGAGCCAGACTGACAGATGAGAGCAATGATTTTCCAGCTTTGCCCAAATCAAATCCTAGTTCCTGATGACAGATGTTTTGGGAGCTGTTGTACTCCGCTTTCCTTGTGTGGAAAGACCTGACACCCATAGATATGAATTGCATATCTTCCCTGATCCCGATTTGACACTGCAGTGACCACTGCAGTATGATGCAAAGTGTGGATAAGTGAAAATGCTGAAGAATGGATGGATGCCTCTCCTCATTGGATTACTTTCCAGTTCTAGCAACTTAATGGGCCAGATGGATTCAGGCTGCCCTCCTTCTACCAGATATATATATATCTTCTATTTCTTAAAAAAAAAAAAAAATATATATATATATATATATTCTATTTCTTAAAAAAAAAATATATATATATATATTTCTTAAATAACTCCAGATTTTAAATACTCAAGGGAGTTGGATTAAAAGGAAATCTTTAAGTCCAAGAGACAAAAAGGAAATTGAAAGCAACAATGGTGTGCTCACTAAGGTGAGGGAAGCTGCCTGGCACAGTAGCCGGGGGAGGGCATAGGTCTGCATGGACACCTCAGTGGCCACACTTGGTGTTTTTTTATTCGTTGTTGTTTTTTAAGATTTTATTTATTTGACAGCGAGAAACACAGCTAGAGAGGGAACACAAGTGGGGAGTGAGAAAGCGAGAAGCAGGCTTCCAGCTGAGCAGGGAGCCCGATGTGAGGCTCAATCCCGGGTCTCCAGGATCATGACCTGAGCTGAAGGCAGTCGCTTAACCAACTGAGCCACCAAAGTGCCCCCACACTTGGTGTTTTGGTGTTCTTATCTAGAAGCAAGAGTGTGCCGGAAGCCCTGGTTTTCAAGGAGATGGAATAACCTAGATCTACGTATCTCAATAAATCTTAGAAATATTGTGTTGGAAGTACACATTCTGTATGATGCCATTTATGTAATATTTCAGAATACAGGAGAAAACTACTGTTCATGATATCTGCATACATAGTACAATAAATAACTGATGGAAATGAACCTGAATTCATTGCCCACCCCATGGGCAAGTATTGGCAGAACGACTTTAGCTGTATCTGTGCAGTTTTATTTCCTTAAAATAAAAAATATATTGATGTAGTGATTGTATTATTATATTTACACATTGGACTGTGCTGATCAATTTTTTCATTCAGTTATGGCTCATGACTTAAGCCGATTCAGATTTACATCGATTTGATAAGACATTTGTGTAAGTTATTTAGAATCCTTCAAAATATTCAGAAATCTTGCAGACTTATAGATCTGTTCATCCTAGAGCCTGCTGGCTGACTTAACTATAGAATTAGCTGTCCCTGCAAACACCTAATTGATCATTAAGCTGGATTATCTGGGGCCTAGACCATGGGCTGGGATCTGACATCTTGCACTTTTTCTCTTGGGCTGTGTGTTTCTCCCCCATCTCTTTCCCATTTCTACTCTCAGCCCTAAATCTTGATTTAAGTAAATAAATATATTGTTTCCTTGGTTATTAATGCATTTCTACTCTCTTGAGTAGCTTATGACATACGGGTGGTCTGAAAACCACCGCTCTCTCAAGTGGACAGCTGGGTTCAGTGTGGGAATGGCAGATGAGAAACAAGACTTCAGTACATGTGGTTCCCCCCAACCCACCCCTTTTGCCCTTTTTCAGATGAGGGAGACAGGCAGCTTTTACACAGTCCATGTCATAGCTTTCTATCATTGAAACAGTTATTGAAATAAATAATTTTTAGTTATTTATTATTTATTACTAATAGGGACTTGTGCTACCAGTATATATTATGTGGATACATATAAATATATTATCTAAAGAATTGATTTTTTTAAAGATTTTATTTATTTGACAGAGAGAAACACAGCCAGAGAAGGAACACAAGCAGTGGGAGTGAGAGAGGGAGAAGCAGGCTTCCTGCTGAGCAGGGAGCCCGATGTGGGACTCGATCCCGGGTCTCCGGGATCATGACCTGAGCTGAAGGCAGTTGCTCAACCAACTGAGCCACCCAGGCACCCCTAAAGAATTGATTTTTAATGGATTTTTTTAATGGATTCTAATTCTTTCAGTCTTATTTTAAAGACAGGAAAATGAGTGAGTTTCAAACTGTTTTCATAAATAAATCCTTTCTCTTGACTGTAAATGATTCTTAACTGATGTGCAAACCATATGATAAGCTTAGACCTTATATTTGTCACATAAATTGACCACAGCTCTTACTTTTTTCTTTCCTAGGTGAGGAGTGAATGAATTTTTGGTAATATAATGTGTAGTCTCTACAAGTTAAAGTGCTGACTTCCTCTTTGCCTTTACATTCAGTTTGTATTCTCAGCAGAGTTTTTGTTGCTGGTTTGTCTTTCAAAATTTTTAAGAACTCACTTGATAGCATTTGTCAAGCTTTTTTCTTGTCTTAATGTTGCTGGATACTAATCTGGCCATTTTAAGTGACTGTTAAAATGGCCTCTTGTTTCTGGGTGTGGTTTTGATTCTTTTTTAGAGCAGTGTGATATGAAAGGTAGGGAATAAGAAAAGCGTGAGCCCAAGACCTTGATTTAAAGTGGACAACTGTTGATTTTAATTTGGTTCACTAAAAAAAAAAACAAAACCAAACCAAAACAAACAAAACAAAACAAAGCTCAGGTTGGCTAATTCGTTTCTTTGTGTTTGTAAGTATTGGCTGTATATTAATAAAATCTTTAAAGAAAGATACCTGGAAATTCCATGTTTGCATAATGAATTATTAATTAAAAGCACTTCTATGCTAATGAATCGATGGCACTGTTTTGGTTGCTGTTTTGAATTTTTAAGCTCTTTAATAAAGAAAATGAAATTAAAGTGTGGCTCTGACATCTGTTACTCAGCGAGCACAAGCTCAAGAGAGCATGCTGGCTATCAGATGTCCCCTCCCTGTGCCAGAGTGAGGTCCTGAAGAGACACAGTTGGCCTGCTGACAATTTCAGCTCCACATCACATTCTTAAGACTCAACAGTCTGAAAAAGTGAAAAACAAATCTCCCTACATCTAGTAAGTCTCTTTATGAAATGTGGACGTTGTCACTGACCACAAGTTCAAGTCCAAATAGCCAACCTTTCACTCTATGAGATTCTTCCTTGCCAAAACAAATAGGAAGAGAGAAAAGTCATCCCACCTCCTGTGAGCATTTGTGAACATTTGCAAATACATTTGTCGTTGTCTGCATCCTTTGTGCTAAAATCATTTCCTGGTTGGCTTATGCTGCTTATTTTGCCGGCCGTCCCTGTAAGTCCTTTAAGGTGAATCCTGCAAGCATGCAAAGAAAAAAAAAAGAAAAGAAAAGAAAAGAAAAGAACGTAATTGGCTTGGGCTGTTGATTTACCATAGTGGAAAATTTTTTTATAATGAAGAATTCCATCCTGCAGAAATGCGTTCTGTACTGGCTAGTGTACTAATGTGTACTCTGGACAAAATATTTTTGCACTGGTATAAACAGGAACCAACTTATCATCAAATCCTTGGGCAATGAGGAATGTTTTCATGAAACCTTCAGCTCATATCACTTACACAGGCATCAGGAGGGGCTTCAGGGCCCACCACTTTTAGATAAACAGACAGAAGGGGGGAAATACAATGTGTAAAGGTTCTCTCTTCAGGTCTCCAGGCATCATCTGTCCAGAAATGAGAGTCTTGAGATGACCAGACAACTTAAAGCATCATAATTTTCAGACTAGTAGGCAAGGAAAGGATCATTGATTTGGAGTAGATATCTGCAGAACTATGTAGAAAACACATCCTTGTGGCTCCTTTGCCTAATTTTTGTATATTATTGTAATAAACTTGTTAGGCATTGAGAAAGGAATACACATAATATTAAGTTTGACACTAGATAATAGCCTGTACTTTTGGAAGATTGCAAAAATCTGGCTTGCATCAGTCATGTATATGCCAAGGGGGAGAGAGAAGAGAAAGAAAGTGTGGCGATACCACTTCAATTGGCAGATGGGCATGGTACAGCTTAGAGCAGGGTTTCACGTGCTGGTGGGTAGGTCTGTGGGATGAGATGCTACTTGGGACATGGCATATGGCGGTGGGGGAGCCCAGATTACTGAGCCTTTGTGACCTGGGGATCCGACAAAACAAAACCCTGTCCCAGAAGAATTGTACTCTAAGTCCCCAAAATGATGCTCATCTTTTGCTAAACCACTACCTTGAAAGGAATATAATTTCCATTAATTCATGTTCGATCAGAGATTAGAGAAGAGAAGAACAGTTCGCCAGGGACTGTCTCTAACCAGACTGTGCCAGGCACTTTCATGGGTATGTGCATAGAATACTTGTCCCATCCCTGAGAGGTGGGCATTTCTCCTGTTTTTAGGTATAAAATTGTGTTCAGAGATAGGAGTGTGGTAGAGCTAGAATTTCTACTAGATGCATCTAACTCCTCTGTTAATGGTTCTAGCCTGATACACCCTTATCAGGGATCTTTGTTTATTGAGGAAGAGTTATGAAAAGATGGGGTACGGAGCATGCCAAGTGGAATTCCATAATGGTTGGTTCTAAGTCACTTTTGTGTTAATGATAGACTTAAAATTGCTTTTAGTATCGTAGCCCTAGAAACCCCCATCATAAGGCACTGGCTGAATTTCTGAATTTCAGTGTTATCCTCACATTTCAAAAATGACCCTGGTCCCTGGCACAGCCTCTAATTACCTGCTACAAAGCATTTATGGAAGTTCTACTCATCTCTGGGATTTTGAAATACTTTAATTTCTTTCCAGGCACTTCTCATTAATCATAGATAGGGTTGAGATAAGCCACTTTGCTTGTCCTTACTCCTTTCCAGCCTCTTCTCTCCTTACAATAATGTCAGTTCTTGTGGGACTCATTAAACGTCCCCAAAGGCGAGCAGAATCCAGGAGAATGCTATCTTTTATTTGTCTTAATGAAAAGGGTTATATCATTTTTAGATCCTTCTATTATATGGCCCCTGGTTTATAGTTGGTTTCTTTTAAATTTGGTTATTAAGAATAACCACATTTCTTGAAATGGCTTTATATTGATATCAGTTTGAGTTTATAGAATATGGAGTGAAAGAAGCAATGCCAGCATTGAATAATGAAATCTGCATGTTTGTGTTGGGCTGCCAGAATGTCTGCAAAGAGTGACCAGACTTTAAGGGTTCATTCACAAATAGTTTTTAGTTTTAGCAAAACCAAAAAACAAAACAAAACAAAAACAACCCAAAAAACCAAAAAGACTATTCTGTCAATGCATTTTTATCCTTTCCTGATGACACTTATTTTTCAGTTTTCCAGCATTTGGGGAACACTTCTTTGGAAAAAACCCAATTCCCTGGCTGCAGACAGTGGCATTCTGAGACACCTGTGTTATGACTCAGCCACATCGCAGTCCCTTATCATACCGCCATATTTTGTTGGGATCATGCTGGTTTTGCTGTAGTATCTGCTATATCCCGCCACATAGATTATGCTGAGCTTTAAATGAATGTGTGCTTTTTTAAATGGCATCTCCCAAAACTGATCGCATTTCTAAAGGAAGTATCTGTTAAGGATCATCTCAGTTTAAAATGTTTTTATAATGTCAGCATACAAGGGTAATGACCCATTTTGTAAAATCTCCTTTTACAAACAGTCTAATCCTTAATTTTTGTGTTTCTTTCTTTAAAAAAAAGATTTTTTTTTTCAGTTCCTCTGTTGTACATTCTTAACTGTTGCCAGTTGAAAAAATATTTAGCTTGGAGGTAAAACAATGACAAACCACTTGTGTCTAAAAATTCATTGAAGTTTTGATCTCTTTGGAGTCAACTTAGAGATGCAGTGGGGCCCCAACACCTATCTTTTCATTCATCTGCGTCATTCCCTCTGTCCAAGGGAGCCCTGCTCTCTCTGTAATGAGAATAGGTGGGCTCTGTTTCACTGACTTTTTCAAAGTCATGTCAGTGTTCGTGGGTATGTTACCTGTCTTCAAAATATTCAAAATCTTGACCCCCTCCCCCCATTTATAAAGCAGGACACACTGGATGTTGATGTTGTATAGTTCTCAGGTAGTTGTTCAGATAAGCTGTCCAGGCTGTTTCTGTGCTGTTCATTCACTCTGACCCCTAGGAAACCAGCTCAAGGACTTTGAACTCATGTTTATTTCCCAAGGGTTCAGATGTTGGATTTTCTGTTGAGCAGAGGGTTTGAATTGGGCATTAATGAGATTTAGGTGGGACTGTAGGCCATGTCTGACTGTTTCCTGAGATGTTCCTACTGAACTTTGTTGATTTCTGACTCTAGTGTGGATATTTTTAAGATGTGAGTGCTTGTGCTCCTGAGATTCCTTCAGGGCTGTGTTGGGGACTGAACAGTTCTTTGATGCCTTCTGAGACCAATCCCAATGGTGCCACCCGGTGCTCGATTTCACTATTCTCCCTCCGGCCTTGCATGTGGGTTTCTGGGCACCTCTTTCCTCAAGACCACATGCAAGTGCCTGCTCTTTCCTGCCATAGGCTGTTGCTCATCAGACACCCGTCTTTCAGTGCCTTCACTGTTCTCACGGCACTTTAGAGCCAGAAACTAAATTCTGAGTCAGGGATGCCCATGCTTTTCTTGGAACATTGAACACGAGTGCCGCCAAATGCGTGGGGCAAGGCAAATACTAAGGGAGTGCTGTGAATTGGCTGTTTTTTCTATGGCAGACAGTAAAGGACTTGCATGACTAAGACTCCTACCTAATTCTGCCACTTTTAAACCTGGTAACTCTTCCTGACATAGGGATGGAACATAGGGATGGAATCGAGTGTGCTTTAACTTTAGAAAGATAGATTTAACTGTTAAAATCTTTGGAAGAAAACCACAGTCATAGACCACTGTTAATGATATTGGCGTGACATTTTCTGATGCGGACATGGCATGCACATATTCTAGAAACACTTTTTGAATGCCTGTTATCTGTGAGGCAGGATTCATCTACACTTTGGGGATACACAGCAGAGACAACAAACAAAATGCTGTCCTTGTGAAGTTTCCCTGATACCCTGAAAACCAAAGTTAGAATTTTAGAACTAGATTAACTTCCTAAAAGGAAGCATAAAACAATAAGAAACAAGACGTTTTTCCATTTAGGGTATTCTCCCAGTACTCTGGATCCTGGTTAATGCAGGGGGCTCTCACTTTGTGGAATGCTCACCCAGCCAATCTGTTAATGTTTTTCCGTTACATACAACTCACCTGTAATTAAGTTCTTCACCGGAGAGATAGAAATGTTCATACAGTGAGTACGCCTCATTCCCCTCCCAGTCTTTAAGGTGTATTTTAAGCATGTAGGGCTGTTGATTGGTCACTTGGAAAACGAACTCATTTCCCAGCCAGTATTCGCCGGAAGGGTTTCCAAAGCCCTGTAATTCAAGTGGTAAAATTCAGTCACTTTATTTATTTGTTTTTTTCTTCATGTATTTGAAATCACTAGTCTATCCATTTAACATAGGATGACTGCCAGAAATTTAGCAGAAATTCTTTCCTGCCCTCTGAAAATTTGGGGTCTTCCATATAAGAAAGTAGATTTTTTTTAAGGGATCAGTTTTAAGAAACTAAGCTTCTACTGGAAGAAAATTAGGACTAGAGTAATTAGAACTACTTGGGGAATCACCAATAGAAACATGAGCACCAATAGATCGGTTTATTGACATGGGAAGCTCTGTGAAACTGTTGGCTTATGGAAAAATGCTGAGCCTGCCGTTAAAAATAAGCCTCACACTTGCATGCCTCTGTTTTGATATATAGTTTACTTTACATTGATGAGGTCATTCGTTAGTGGAGAGACTGAGACACCAGTCAAGAGGAATGCTTTGATAACAAAAATTGTCAGCAGTCATTGGTTAGTTTTGGATTTGTGGTGAAAGTTCTGCAGATCTTGAAAGCTAGTTTTCACAAAGAAAATCATTTTCAGATGGCTTAAAGACTACGCATACCATTTTATATTCTTTCCAAGTCTTCTGAAAATCAACACTGCCATCTTCACGCCGCTGAATGACCGTCCACCCGCCTCCAGAGGTTTCCATGTCACAGTATGCCTGCCAACGGGAAGTGCACCGTTACTGCGTGGGAAACACCAGTGACTCAGGGCTGTGTCTGAACTCACAGAAACAAGACAGATGTGGATACATACAATATGACTTGTGCTGATAGGGTTCCCTGGGGTAAATCCTTGTGGTCATCCGAGAAGTAGATGGTTTTCAATAAATTGAAAACCATGAATTTAAAATGACGATGAAAAATAAACAGTAATGTAACATGATTTCAGTGTCGATGAGAATAGGACTTTCTTGTCATCATCCGTTCTAGACTAAAGCCCACCCCAGTCGCTGATCCAGAGATCACTGTTTCTTAGAGATGTATTGTGATTGGGACATCTTGGTGGTTTGGCCCCAACCCTCATCTCCCACCTATAGAAATCTACCAGCTGGTGTTCACGACTCCAGAAACCTATATGGTAGTTGTTACCCCCTATCAGCTCCTCAGAGAGTTGTGTGGAAGGAGTACTTTGGCACTGTAGGGTTTCCAAGCCACTGTGATATTATGCCATGGGGTTAGAAGGCTTCTTCCACGTGAGATAAAAGTCCAATTTCTCAGTTTGTCACTCAGTATGAGAGATCTGAGCTCCGTGGGCACCCAGTAGGGTGCATGTGAGCTGAGTCCAGCCAGCAGCTCTGCCCCACAGATCATGACTTCAAGCTTCTCTGCACTTTGCTCACTGCCTATGGTATTTCTTCTCCTAGCTCTTTTTATATTTGCTTTTAAATTGGCTTGGCGGGTTTAAACTTTGTTCAGAACACAGAATTCCTTCTTGGGCCAGGAGCATGCATGCTCACTTTCCACTCAGCAGGAGTTTTATTATTATGAAATTAAAAACCCCTGTAAATAAGATTACATAAATAGTTTTAAATAATGAGATTATAGTAGAATGAAAAATTTTCCCAGAAATTCTGTTAAGATAAAATTTCCTACAGCATACGAGGTAGTAAATATGAACATTATCACTCAAAGCCAATTAGAAATAGTCTTCCTCTGCTGTTTTCCTCAGTCTTTTTGGGAAATGAGATAATTTTGGCAGAGTAAGTTTAAATGGGAACTATTCTGCATTTTTGAGCTAAAATCCTAACAATGGGGGATAAGAGAGCCAAGAGCACACCTAGATTTGATTTTCAGTGACTTGCCTGGTGTCTCATTGCTAATGAGACAGAGAGCTGCCCTGGGAACCCATCACCCTGTTCTCCAGCAGATTTCTCTCCATGGCTCTTCCCATCTCTCTTCACAAAGGCCCTCTGGCCATATTGCTTTCCCTGATGATCCTTACATTTGGGAACATATGTTCCAGTAGAGAAGATTGCATTTATTAAGAATAAAATTATTTTCCCATTTTACATTAACCAAATAAAATTGACCTGCTTAAGGTGACTCCTTATTATCTGCTGGTATTGATATTATTCTTAGAGTTAATTATCTTGTTATCATAGCTGTGCACCACTCTGTTCCAAGTGATACACTGGGCACTTTGCATATGTTATCTGCAGTCTTGAAGCAATGTTGTTGTGATGCTGTAATTCTGCATTTGTGAAAGGAGGAAAGATTTAGTGAAAAGATTTAGTAACGTTAGATTAATTTGACCAGTCATTCAGCTCTTAAGTGGAATATAGGACTTGAGTAAGGTTTCCCAAATTCCTCATTCTGTACCTTTTTTCACTGCAGTTGGCTGCCAAAAACAGAGAAACTTGACCCTTTTGTTTGTAGGCCAGGTCCCTCAGTGTAGCTCCAAATTGAAATCAGTTCATGAATAATACTGCTTCTAATTTGCCTATGGTCCACCCAATGGTCAGTTCTGCTCACTTCTCTCAATATGTCTTCTAAAAACCAATTAGTTTAGTAAACCAGCTGAAGAAGCTGTATTGGTTTAAGGAGTTTTGTTTGCATGGATAAATTACTTCCTCTGTTTCCTAAATGGTGTGCTGGTGGGTGGAAAGACTGGATATGGTTTTTAGCAAGCCTACCTTTGTTCCTAGAATATTTGCTTCTTCGCTGTGAAAATCACTGTTATAAACTCACAGATACTTAAATCAGAGAAGAAGTTTGTCTTCGGGTGAAAATCAGAGTCCAAATTGGCTGAGGAATTTGGGTTGAAGTGGGTTCAACACCCATTTATAATGGTGTGGAAATGGCTTGAGCTGTACCATTCTCTGACTCCACCAGGGACAATGATGAGATGATTAGAACATTCCCTTAATATCTCTTTGTTCTGATTAAAAAGAAAAAAGAACAAAGAGTTCATAGAAACTGAAGTATCATGGTTAACTGAGTCGTGAAACTTTCAGGGGAAGATAGTGTTCAAAGAGAGTTGTCCACATAGCCACAAGGCACTGAGTGAAAATGATGAAATGAATTATCTGAGCATCAGGAGAGCAGAGGAGTCCTCAGAGAATGCCCAAGACCTTGCTGCTCCAGCTACCACAAACCCAAGGGCAGTTAGTACTTTCGTTAGCACACTCTTGCATGGTTCAGGGACCTGCTGTCTTCCTCTAAAACTTGAAGCCTTTCACTGCATAATGTCTGATTTGAATGTCATGCTTCAGCTCTGAGGCCATGGGGAATGACTGATGAAACAGTAATCACACAGATAAACACTAGGAGACAGGTACCCTGTGAAATTTGGGGAAGGAAATTATTATGTCTCTGACCAGCAAAAACAAACTCACATGGCTTTGATGCAGTTTTTATCTTTTGCAGAAACCTAATGAATTTTTAAAAAACAAAGTTGAAATATGTAGGCTTTTTTGGAAAAGATCAGCCCAAAGATCTGCTGAACATTCTTTTCCTGAATTAGGTGAAACGGGGCAAAAATGTCTGCCCTTTCATGCAGAGAAGTTGTGTCATAGACTTCGGGGGCAGTCAAAATGGTAAACAATTTCCTTTTCTCAAGTAGATGGTTAAGTACTAAGTCCTGCTGCAAGTGCTGTGTGTCCATTGTCAGTAAGACTAGGGTTACTTCATCGCATTACAGATTAGGAAACAGACCTCACACAGGGTAAATGATGTGCTCAGAGGCACAAATTGGCAGAGCCTGAATTTAAACTCAAGTCTCTCAGACTTTCCCTCCCTCCATCAGACTGTGAGTTATGGGGTCTTAAGTCTGGAAGGGAATCTAGAAGTCACTTAATCTGGACCATTTATTTTAGAGATGAGAAACTTGAGGCTTGGTAAGACTGTTGTTTCCTGCTGTGTCGATGAGTTATTTTTACTGCAAGTGTTAAAAAATATATAAATCCTGATGGTTCCAACCATGACCTGAGACTCACGTTGTCTCCCAGTACTATATATTTTCATCTTGCTTGGGAACATTTCAGTGAGGCTGTTGGGCTGACATAGTGCTCTGGGACGGGACTATTGCACTGAGTCAAGAAAACATTTACAGAGCAGTTGGTTGGTGGTGTGTAATCGGTGGTTGCCCTCTGGATTTGCAAAACATTCACATTGTACCGATATCCTCTGTCCTCCTGCTGCTGCCACTCCTGTCCCCATTGCTCTAGGCCAAGAAGAGACCAATCTGGTGACAGACAGAAGTATACAGAGGATCGTTATGAAAACCAGATTGCAAAGGGGATTGGGAGCCTTCCTACAGGATTTGTTTATTACTTTCTCGTCTGCAGCAGACTATATATATATATATATATATATATATATGTATTTTTTTTCCCTTCCCTCCCCGCTAATGCACTGCTTCCAGAGCACTGGGGACTTTAACTGATTTCCAAGGTTGATTTAAAGCAGGATGAATGAATTAGAAAGATTTTCTTTGGAAAGTATTCTCTCAAATAGCACAATATTTATCTTTTAAATTCCTAATCAAAATATATGTTACTATTTCAATTTCTGTGTACTTAAACCCTTAGTGCTTAGATTTTTGAAAGTGTTTTTTTTTTCTTTTTAGCATTTTAAATACTGAGGATAATACTGAGTTCAAAGAGATAATTTTTTCAGGAACCTCCAAAATTTCCATCTTTACATAGTATTGATGGTTTTTTTCTCTAAGTGTTTACATTGGTTCAACTTGTAGCAGTTACAATGAGAGACAGACATATTTATAAGCATTTAATATATACAGTCATCTGATAATTATGTAACAATTCATACCAAATCTCTTGTAATATTTCACCTTATCAGACCTCTCTGAGAAGCCACAGTGAAATATTCCCTGGGGCTGTGTGTTCCCCTCCTTCTCACTCCCATCTAAAGCTCAGTGTCTCCCAGAATGACATCAGGAGCCGTGCTTGTTGAGTAATCCAGAAAAACTAAGAATAGTTGAGTTAAGCTATATACTAACTTCTCCTGATGGTAAGTTCTGGTTGTCGGTTCACTTTCCACAAATTAATTGATCTTATGCCTTGAAATAAATTCCAAGTACTCCAAAGAGCCACTCTCTTTGATGGTATGTTTTAAGTCTTTTGGTCAATGTTAAATGGGGTAAGGATAACCAATGCCAGTGATCCTCATGGTGTGGCCTGCAGATTTGCAGAGGTCCCTGAGACCCTCGCTGCAAGTCCACAAGGCTGACACTGTTTTCATAATGACATGAGACATTTTTGGCGTTTGATGTTGTGACAGTGTTCCTACTGATGGGATAGAAGTGCTGGTGGAGGAATCAGCACCCCAGAATGAATGAAGGGACTAGCATACCCTATGTTTGAGTCACTGTATACTCTAGTCACACCCTTGCAACTGGGAAAAAAATAAGCCAATATCACTTTAGGACATCTTTGACAAAGCAGGAAAAACCATTAATTTTAGTAAGCCTCTCCTGCTGAGTTGTGTCCTTGTATATGTTCTGTGACGAAATGGGAAATGTCTATACATCACTTCTGCAAGGTACCATGGTTGTGTCAAAGGAAAGCTTTTTGTGGCTGTTTTAGCTGTGCGCTAAATGAGACTTTTTTTTTGATGGAATACCAGTGCTATTTGAAAGAACAATAGAAGGACATACTATTTGGTTATTTGAACTCTCGTATTTGGAGGATATTTTCTTGAAAAGTAATGAAATGAGTCTAACACCTAAAGGGAAACAACTGACAGTATGATGATTAAGTCAAATGCAAGGAGAATATGAGATAGATGTATCATCTCATGATGACATAGAAATTTCTACATTGCTGATATCCCCGGTCAATATATGTGTGCAGTGACTGGACATGGAGCCATTGGCAGGTGTTTGGTGTGAGGCAGACGCCTAGTGAATGTTTGTTGCTTTGCTTTGCATGAAGTTGGAAGGGTCTGGGTGTGTGAACTGCATTATGTGGTTCCTCTGCTTCTAAAATAACCTGTGTACAGCCATGCATTTGGAACCAGAAGACTAACACCGTACCTTGATTTCCTCTGTGGAATTTGGGAATGTGAGTGTGTAGATGCCGTTGGTTGTCAGTCCTGACTTGAATACTTCCGCACAGTCTCTGAAAATGGCTTGCTCTTCCTTAACATCAAAGGAGTTCTTGGCTGTTTTTAAAAAAATAGGAAAGCATTTAATGGGAGTTCATAAAAAGATAAAAGTTTATTATTTTGAGATGCACTCAAGTTTTATTACATTTGAATTCTTATAATAAGTAGAAAAAACACACCAGTTTTTATCCTTTCCAAAAAATTACTCCTTAAGCCTGTTCTGCATTAATTCTCAAAGATTATCACCAGTAATCCATACTTCCTTTTTTTATCATCAACATGCCATGCAAATATTTTGCAATTAACGATAGTAAACAATTACTTTAAAATCTTCCATCTTGACTAGAATCACTTAAAGATATTGCAAAAGAGTAAAAAAAGAATGTACCTAAAAACAGTATCCCCTCTACAGTGGCTGTGTAGCATGTTCCGTTAGCCATTATCCTATCCAGGCTGTGGATGTGTGTTTTCTTCTTTTTTACAAGGTAACTACCTGAGGATTAGTCTCCATACAGTTCTTTAGACTATTGGATAACAATACTAAGAGTATTCTTTGGATTTTTAGCAACTGTCCCATTATACTTTGTATTCAAGAGGAGCCTACTATTATTTATCCATGTCTTCGAAATTCTTACTCTTTTAAGTCTAAAAATTCTAGGATTGCAAAATTCCTTCAAATTTTTACTCTGCTCTCAACATTTAGATTTTCCAATCCTTTTTAAAGATTTTATTTATCTGTTTGACAGAGAGAAACACAGTTAGAGAGGGAACACAAGCAGGAGGAGTGAGAGAGGGAAAAGCAGGCCTCCCACTGAGCAGAGAGCCTGATGCAGGGCTCGATCCTGGGACTCCGGGATCATGACTTGAGCCGAAGGCAGACATGTAATGACTGAGCTACTCAGGTGCTCCTAGGTTTTCCAGTCCTTTTTGCCATTAAAAAAAAAAAAAAAAAAAAAAAAAAAAAAAAAAAAAAAAAAAAAAAAAAAAAAAAAAAAAAAAAAAAAGGCGTGTATGTGTGTGTGTGTGCATTCCTGTAGGTATTTATATCCATTCTAGAAACCCACCAGAGCATAGGGATATGGATTAGATGTTTGAGTAGGCATCACAGGTAGATAGGAGTTCTACCTGCACATCAGCTACAAGCGCATGGGGAAAGGAAAGCCTCTTCTACTCTTCTCTCTCCTATGCTCCTTTTTTCTGCCAGGATTTGAGCTGCATGATTTCCTCTACTTTGGCTCTTTAGAGCCAACGCCTCACATTGTCTTGCTCCCACCAGATGTCAGATGACTGTCTTTTCCTTTTCTATGAATGTGAAAAAGTACTGGGATAACCGTGTGGCTTGAGGACGATGTGAATGAAAGTTAAGAATATTTTCACATGACTCATATGTAAAATGTATCCATGTCAAAAGAATCCCAGTTTAAAGGACATTGGGAAATAAACCATAGTAAGAACTGGACCCAATTTGTTTAAGGAAAAGAAAATCCTAAAATGACAATTCCCCCCAAATTGTATATCTCTTTGCTAATTAATGACTGAAGATGCTTCCTTTCTTCCCTCTAAAATCCGAAAAAAAGTGAAAGGTAAAACAATAATAAAGTAGGTGGAATATATCTAAGGATGGGCTGAGAGAAGGGAGCTGGCATTTCTTGAGTGCCAATTTTATGCCAGCCAATGCAAGTATTAAGTCAGTTTTCACAAAGTCCTTTGGGTTTAGATTTGTTTTTCCCACTTAAAGTCCTTGACATTGGCCACAGCAACTTCTTTCAAGACATGTCTCCAAAGGCAAAGGAAACAAAAGCAAAAATGAACTTTTGGGACTTCATCAAAATAAAAAGTTTCTGCACAGCAAAGGAAACAGTCAACAAAACAAAGAGGCAACCCATGGAATGGGAGAAGATATTTGCAAATGACACTACTGACAAAGGGCTGATATCCAAGATCTATAAAGAACTCCTCAAATTCAACCCCAAAAAAGATAATCACATCACAAAATGGGCAGAAGACATGAACAGGCACTTCTTCAAAAGAAGACATACAAATGGCTAGCAGACACATGAAAAAATGTTCATCATCATTAGCCGTCAGGGAAATTCAAATTAAAACCACATTAAGATACCACCTTACATCAGTTAGAATGGCCCAAATTAACAGGACAGGAAACAACAAGTTTTGGAGAGGATGTGGTGAAAGGGAAACCCTCTTAAGAACACTATTAGTGGGAATGCAATTTGGTGCAGCCACTTTGTGGAGCAGCATTATTTACAATAGCCAAATTATGGAAGTGTCGAGATTCCTTAAAAAATTCCTTTTTAATTCCTTAAAAAAAAAGTGTGGAGATTCCTTAAAAAATTAAAAATAGAGCTCCCTATAACCCTGCAATTGCTCTACTCGGTATTTATCCCAAAGATATAGATGTATTGAATAGAAGGGCCATATGTACCCCAATGTTTGTAGCAGGAATGGCCACAGTTGCCAAACTGTAGAAAGAGCCAAGATGCCCTTCAACAGATGAATACATAAAGAAGATATGGTCCATATATGTAGTGGAATATTACACCTCCATCAGAAAGGATAAACACCCAAGTTTCTAATATGGACGGGACTGGAGATTATTCTGAGTGAAATAAGCCAAGCAGAGAAAGTCAATTATCATATGGTTTCACTTACTTGTGGAGCATAAGAAATAACATGGAGGACATTAGGGAAAGGAAAGGAAAAGTGAATTGAGGTAAATCGGAGGAGGAGACAAAGCATGAGAGACTATGGACTCAGAAACAAACTGAGGGTTTTGGAAGGGAGGGTGGGGGGAATGTGTGCGCCTGGTGGTGGATATTAAGGAGAGCACATATGCTGTGGAGCACTGAGTGTGGTGCATAAAAAATGAATCTTGGAACACTGAAAAAATAAAATAAAAAAAAATAAAGTCCACTGTGGATTTGCAACTTGCCCAGCCTCATACATCTATATGATGATGGAGCTAACACAAAGTAGGCTCTTTGAGCCCAGGATACATGTGTGGGGTGTTCTGCCTCACAATAACTAATTAGTGTAAATATATATTACTTCTATCCTCTACTTCTTCCTTTCTGTTTTATCTCCCTGAACAGCATTTAAAAAAATTTTTAATTTCAGTACAGTTAACACACAGTATTAGAATAGTTTCAGGTGTACAATATAGTGATTCAACACTTCTGTACATTACTCAGTGCTCATCACAACAAGTGTATTTTAAATCCCTATCTCCTATTTTTCCCATCCCTTCACCCACCTCACCTCTGGTGACCATCAGTTTGCTCTTTATAGTTAAGAATCTGTTTTTTTGTTTTTTACTCTCTGTTTTTTTGTCTTGTTTTGTTTTGTTTCTTTATCCCCACATACAAGTGAAATCATATTGTGTTTGTCCTATTTAGCTTATTTGCCTTTGGCTTGTTTCACTTAGCATAACTAACTCTGTAGTTACATCCATGTTGTTATGAAAGGCAAGATTTCACTTTTTATGGCTAAATAATATTCCATAATATATATGTAATTCACTTCTTCTATATCTATCTATGGACACTGAGGTTGCTTCCATAATTTGGCTATTGTAAATAATGCTGCAATAAACCTAGGAGTGCATAAATCTTTTTGGATTAGTGCTTTTGTATTCTTTAGGTAAATACCTGGGGGTGGAATTACTTCCTTCTTTTTTAATTGGTTCTGTGATGAGATCCTGTAAATCTTTCTCAGGAAACATATAAGAGAAATAATCCTTTTCTGAAAAAGGATTATTCAAAAAAAGATGAGACTTTTTTTGAATTTTGAGAGTTTCACTTACAAAATAATGGCAGTTAAAACTGAAGAAAATGATATGTAAACTTGACTTACAGTTTGACGTTGATATCATAGTCAATAAATTATGAACTGTCGTCATCAGATCGTGTTGCTGCTTTTGGAGAACCGAATTATTCACTGTGGCAGTCACCAATTGTTTTTCTAGTTCTTCAATGATGGAATTTTGCTTGGATACTAACACCTGGAGCTGATCTTTCTCTTCTTTTATTGACCGTAGTTGAACGATATGCTTATCTTCCATGTCTAGCACTTTCTTTTCCAGGAAACTTGTGAAGGGAAATAATGGTTATTTTAGTGATTGCTTTATGGACATCAAGTCAGTTTCATAATTCTTATACCATCTTTTATTTTTATTGAATTTCTGCTTCCCCAAGACACTCTGTCTTCACAGAGTGAAAGTGTTGCTACAGCCCTGAAGAAACTCTCAAAGTTGCCAAGAACATTAGATAAATAAGTGTGACATTGATATGAGGATAAAATACCCTGGCAAAAATGTAAGGTCCACAATTAAAAGTTATCACATGGAGTGCATTTGAAGACCATGGTTTTGCCGTAGGGGACTCTGCAGTTATTCACCGAGAAGGTAGCCTTTATGTTGGGAGCACATATGGGTAGGTGGAAAGATGAGTGGAAGGTCCAGGTTGAGAACTTCACATCTGTGCATGACTCCCTGTGTTATGTGGCTGTCCCTGCAGATACTCTGCTTCTCAGGTGCATGTCTACCTAAGTGAATATACACCTGTAGAAATAAATATTGAAAACAGAGGCAGTAGACTAGGTGATGATCTCTGAGGTCTTTTCTAGTTCAAATAATCTGTAAGCCTACTATACCTTTTGGGAGAAAGTAACATTTTCTGAATCTTTAACCCTACAAGCAGCATTACTCAGCCAAGGAACTGACTACTCATGTAGGTCTTACCTATAGCATTAAAGGTCAGTTTTAATAATTACTATTGGAAGCTCAATTGCAGCTCTTAAATTTATCCCAGCCTAGATCATTGAAGATCAGTATATGACAGTAAGTATTCAGTCAGAATACCTTGTCAAAATATAATCAGTTACTGTACTGTAATGCAGTTATTTGCACTCCACTTGCATGAGTGTTATCATATTTATTTTTAAACTGTTGTTTCTTATTTTTCTTGAGACTAGTCAACTTATTTTTTAATTGTATATCCCTTTTATTAATTTAAAACCAAGATGACTTACTGTAAGCAGAAGTAAACCTAAAAAGAAATGCAAAATGTTTTCCCTTTTTGCCCTAAAATCATTTCTAGTACCATCAGTGTTCAGGCAATATGCTTTGGAAGCACTCCTGTGATGCTTGATCTAGACAATTAACATAAAATAAATGGGGTATTTTTAAGTTACCAATGTATATTGCCTTCAAAGTGACATCACCGAGATTTGCTAACCAGCTGTCTTTTGTTGTCTTTAATATTCTGTGAGGAGGTATAAAAGAAAGAAGGGATGATCCCATGATTCAGAGTATGAACACTCCAGGGTGGATATATACTAAAAGAAAGAAAGAGAGAAAGAGAGAGAGAGAGAGAGAGAGAGAGAGAGAGAGAGAGAGAGAGAGGAGAGAAATAAAGAAAGAAAGGAAGAAAGAAAGAAAGATTTTCTCCAAAATCTATACCAGTATAGCTCCAGAGGGCAGTTGCATCTTGATCTAAAAGAGTTGAAATTAAGGTTAATACAAGCATGGATTAAAGAGTTTAGCCCAGCATCAGATTACCCCAAATCACACTGGCTCTGAGAGCAGAAATGTGTAAAGAATTACAGAAGCACAGAGCATTGCATTTAAAGCTGCAAGGAGTCTTGGATTGTATTTTAGGGCACCATTTTGCAAAATGCAGCCTGGACCCATTACTGGCTTGAGAAGTCCATTTAATGAGTGACAATCAACATTTTTTTAAATGAGAGAAAGTTAAGTAGGATAATGTTAAATAGGATAATGTAGATGAAAATAGAGTGTAAATTCATGGCAAGGACTTGGCAAATTGCCACAAATGCCATGGCTGAGGGTGGTGGGGGGTGGAAGAAAGGAGGTGGAACAGCATGGGGATTGTTTGACACATTGTTTGACAGCTTACACTTTAGTATAGTATTTGATTTTCTGATCTAGGAGAATCAATTTGATCATCAGCATAGAAGCTGGACTTAGGTATAGCTTATCTTTCTATTAATATAGGTTATGGTCAGATGAGAAGTGTGGGGAAGTATCCCTTGTGGGCAAAAATATCAAGGCTCCTCAGAAGAGGACAGTAGCAGTGGCAGCACTTTTCAATAACACTAATCACCACAACAATAATCACAGTTTAATTGAACTGGTACAAGTAGCCCATAAATGAATCATTATTTTTAGAAGAAAAAAAAGAATAAGATGAAAACCACATAGTAATTTTCATCTTCAGCTGGTGAACCTAGAAATTGGATAGTGGCAATTTTCAGAAAAAATTGACCCTTATAAGTACTTACACTTCATTTGAAACTATTCTGTAATGAAAACAGTTGCACTGTGGGGGAAATACTGAAAGTAAAGGTATGGTTTGTCACGTGTGCAAAACATTCACAGATACTTGCAATGCTGTTCTTGCAAATGAAATCCTGGATAGTCAAAATATAAGACACCTCAAAACACAGCAAGCCAAACTCCCTGAAAGATGGAAAATCATCTGCATGATTTTCTTATTTTTATTGACTTATACTCATTAATGGAAACCTTATTATTGTCACTTCATTTCATATTTGTGATACAAGAGATTGTGATTTCTGCAGCTGCTAAGAGGATTACTCTTCTGCGGTTATGGATTTGTTACATATGGTTTTTATGACAAGTCTTCCGATAACAAGCTATCCCTCTCAGCGTCTGTGCTTTGGCAGGTCATTCAGAAACAGTCTGTGTACAACTCCATTCTGAGTGAGATGTTTGCAGTCCAAGCCATGGTGCTTTGCTGTTGTTAAGTCACCTAAAATTATAGTTTTTAGATATGTTTGACAAGGTGCTTTTATGGAGGAAACGTGTTGTTTAAAAGTAGGTTCGAAGTATTGGAAAAGTGTGGTATTGGTCAATGTCGATTAAACTGGTGGAAAATGTGAAACATTTAAGTGAAAAAAAAATGTGAAGGATCCCATATGCAAGAATAATCAGAAAAGACAGCAAGCTATGGGATGGTTGGAATCACTCTGTTATACATTGTAAAGCTTTAACGTACAAAGAAATTTTACCAAATCATGGATGATCAAAAGATAAAAGGAAAGTTATTGATTGTCTTTTAAAGCAATCCCAGCTGAATGTGTATAACAAAGTTTACTTGTAGTAAGCAAAAACATTAAACAGTGTGTCCGAACTTGGGAATCAGATTTGTACTTCTCTAGGCAAAAGGCAATATGATTTGGCAAATATTTACAAAGATACTTGGGTGACATAACTGATTTACTTAACTGATGATATTAGTGTTTTAACACACGGAATTAGAAATATAAGGAGGGGGCGGTGTTCAAGATTAGGGTGCTTTCAACAAACTGGATATAGCCCAAATGGTATTGTCCCGGCAAGCAACTACAGTAATCTTTCAGCTCCCATATCTTCCCATTACTGCAACATCGTTAAATAAGAGAACATTATTAAATAAGACCATTTTAAGAAAATGAAATTGGAGAGATTGTTGTATCTCAATTGTTGGTCTCAAACTTTTACTTATTACTTTGCAGAAGGAAAAACAATATTGAAACACTTTAGAAAAATATTTGAATTTAAAAATCTATTTGCAAAAAAATAAAAATGAAAAAATCTATTTGCTCTTCAAAACCCTAAATCAGTAATGAGTTAAACTCGTTACCCAAAGAACAGAAAGAATTATTTCAGCTGAGTTCCTGAGTAACAGGAAAGAATGATTGTAAGACATTAAGTTCATCAGCATTTTTGGTTAAGAATAAAGAATTATGTAATTGAAATTAAGTAGCTGTGCAATAGAATACATTGTTGTCTGGCCATTCTCCCTGTGGTGTAGACATGCCTTGGATACAAAAGGTTAATAAATACAATTATCCTTATATGTCCCTGACTGCAATAAACCTTTGAAAACAATCCCCACCAATCATCCCAAGTTTGTTTTTGTATTGATTTTCTTGGGACTTTCTTTAGATCTTTTTTAAATATCCATATTATATTCATTATTAACTTCTGATTTTACCTTATCATATGTTTTAGGAGTAACAATTAAATCATGAAATGTGCATTGCTTATAGCTTAAATGTAATTTTCTAGCTGTGTCTCATTTGCATTGGAAACAGCAAAGTTCCCAGAGGCAAATGAACTATTAAAATGCCTAGGCCAGCGTTACTTTTACTCCATGACACTTACAGTATTTTGTCATGGATTAAATTGCGCAGTATTGAGGTAGAGTTTGGGGAATCACTGGAAGAGAGTCTTTAAGGGGCCACAGAATGAAAAAATTGGAGACTGGATTAGAAGGCATGGTCACTTTCATATTTCTTCCCAGACCCTCTTCCTACCTTTCCCTCACGAGGTGTCAGATCCTGACACTATACATTAAAAAATCTGGCATTTTGGAAGCCGTGATTATAATTAATAGTCACATGAGATAGGCTTTCAGATCTAGAAAGTGTGCAATTCTGAATTATAATTTTTTTGTGTTTTTATTACCTGTTCTTATCTTGCAATTTGTTTATTTCATTGGTCTGATCCAAAATCTGTTTTTCCAATTTGTTGGTGGAAAGGGAATGTTCCAGAAGCTGAAGTTCAAGTCTTGTTGTCTGATTTAATACCTAAATGTAACAAAATAAAATTCCTATTTGTCATGTTTAAAGTTACATATAACTTCCTTTTAATTAAGTCAGCTAAATTATAGGAAAACATAACTAAAACAGTTTTTAAATTTACCCAAGTATCTTATTTTGGCATAGTCTTCATTTGCAGAAAAGGCTTGAAGTTCTGGATTGCATCAGAATGTTTTCTTTTTTTTTGTTTTGTTTTTTTTTTTTTTTGTTTTGTTTTTTTCCATCATATCTTTTTTTAGAAAGTGTTTTAATAGTTCCGGACAGTGGTATTTGTGTCAAATAATATAACGCTGTTCTCCTTGTTCTGCCACATTTTAGCATTCCTTTTCACACAGTGAGACAAGTGGGAGTATAAAATGGTCATATTTAATACATCAGACGTTGTTGATAAATGAAAAAGGTTTTGCTTCCGCTCAAAACAAAATGCTGTTCTCTTATTTATCAGTAGGCAACATGATTAGAAGCCCCATGCTTCCAATCTATAGAACTGTAGCTCATTTGTAGCCCAGCATTTCCTAGTTTGTATTCACTTGTTCTGCCTTTTATTTTTTTGTTTTCCATTTCCCTCCCTCCCTCCCTCCCTCTCTTTCCCTCTGTCTCTTAATTTAAAAAAATCACATTAACCAGTTTGGAAACAATAATACATCACTGAAGTGGGAGCTCAGTTTTGCTCTGCAGGCCTCTCTGGCATATGCCATATGCAATATCGCTGTTCCCATTGTGTTCTAACAAATTTAAGGATGAATTCTTTGGCGTTTGGCTGCCTTCTAGCAGGAAGAGTCCGTTACTCACATCCTCTGGGTCATGGTTATTCAGGATGTGACATCACATGTAAGTGTAAGGCAGAATTGTTGCCCAGGAATAAGGGTCCTTGAAAGAACCATTGTTTGCTCAGGGTCTGTGTCATTCATAAAAGGCTTGGCCAGGTCCCACTGGGCAGCTGTAGGGATGGTTCTGTCCTTAGTCAAAGCAGGATGAGTTCATACCATGAACAGTTCTAAGAATGAGTGAAGGCATTGGCCAGCAGAAAGGTTGAGTTTTAATATTAACACCTGGATGATAGATTTGGTTTATATTTTCTTTTGGCCCAAATATTCTATGTTGGTAATTGCTAAAAGAAACTGGAAACTGGGGTCCTTTATTCAACTCCTAAGGGTTATAAAATGAGCAGGAGGATGGCATATAGGTCCTGACTGACCCAGAATCAATGGTGCTGTTTTTTATCACTTTTCTAAAGCCTCCAGCTATAGGTGATTATCTAAATTCTTCAGGTCACGTGGTCGTCTATTGTCTCTAAGATCTCAGATCTCCACCTGTCCCTCAATTTCTGGTGGAATAGCCTCTTACTCTGACAGGCTACAAGAATCTTCTAATCAGAAAATTTTATGTTTCGATTTAAACCCATTTCACACAGTAATTGCTCAGTAGTGCCTACAGTATAGATTTGGTACATAGTTTGATCCCTTGATATCCTTGCTTAGGTTCAGCCATTTTAATGTGTTTGGCTGGACATTGTAGGCTGTTTTCTTTCCAGTCACCTTCCAATTTTTCTGTTATCACAGATCATATGACATCTAGTTTCACAATAGATTTTTTTTTTACATCGTGTGACCCAACAAAAGCTCAATGAAAGCTAGAAAGCCTGCCTTACATAGGATGTAATAAAGGTTTACAGCATTGCTTTGTGTCTTACACTTGATTACCATTGTCTGAAAGTATAAGAAATGTTCTACTCCCCAGACATTTATTGGACGAGCTTCATTCTCCACTAGTTTTGCTATCAAAAGGTGAGGGATGTGACTTAAACATTACTAACTTACTTTAATAATTGACTATGGATATATTGATACATTTACTTTAAAAATTTTTATTTTTTTGTTTTTAGCTTTTATCACATCTTAGGATTACAATTTTCATACCTTGTGACCCATCATGTAATATAGTTTTCCTACATTGTTCTAATATTGTAGAAAGATTTGATAAAGAAGTAACTTCTTAATTCTGTCCTCAGACAAAAATCTTTTATTCTCCAACCACTTTCCTACTATTTTCCCTACTTTATCCAACAGTTCTTAGAGGGACAATGGAAGAATAACTGTACCATTCTAGACGTGATCTTATTCCAGTTGGAGGCTTATCATTTCTCTTACCTCATATCCCCTTCTGTTGATGTCTGGCATTTATTTTAGCTGAAGTAGCAAAATAGGAATAATACATCATAGAAATTATTTACTATGAAAAATTCTCCCTCTTTGTCTCTCTCTCTTTTTTAAAGCATTGCTTACAATCAGAGTGGGAAGGTACTAACTTTGTAAGCCTATAAAGAATCCAGGGTTAGGAACCAGAAAGCAGATTCAACAATGAAGAGACTTGAACTGGGAGCCTCTTCAGAGATTCCACCAATAGTCCTTTTTATCTCCACCTAGGTTATTCTTTTTTTTTTTTTTTTTTAAGATTTTATTTATTTGAGAGAGCATGAGTGGAGGGAGGGGCAAAGGGACAGGGAAAAGCAAACCCCTCCACACCCTGAGGCAGGGCTTGATCCCAGGACCCAGAGGTCATGACCTGAGCCGAAGTCACATGCCCAACTGACTGAGTCACCCAGGTGCCCCTCCCCCACCTTGGACTATTCTTACTTGGTCACACGTTGTGTGGCATGACTCAATGAATTTTATTTCAGTGTTTTGTTGTTTAGCGCCTTGGTGTTGTTCTTTTATTATTTTCATATTCCTGTTTCCTGTTGCTATTGATCAGCAGCTCATAAAATCTGAAAGCTAAAAGGGCACTTAGCAGCCAGTTGTAAGAGTCAGCCTTCATTTTATAATTAAACCCACAGTGGGTCCCTGGGAGCTGAGTGCCTTGCTCAGATTCACTCCGCCAGCTAATGGCAGGACTTGAGCCATCAGGGAACGTGAGGCCTCTGCAGATGGCACAGGTGAGTACTCTATGCCACAGCTGCTGTGGCTTGTTATCCCTTTGTGGCTTCGCCTATGAACTCACACCACAAATTGTTTTCACACTTCTTTGAGATTTGGTTTTACCTTAAAAGTTTGCCTGAAGAACAAAGTTTCTTGTACTCTGCTTCAGTGCCTTTCATTTCTCAAATGCACACACAAAAAGTAAGGACTTATCCAGAGTCTAAAAGATACCCAGCGAGGCAGGGGAGCATTTGTCTTGTAGTTGTTGAGTATGCATCCTATGAAATGATTCACATGCTGTTAGTAGAGAAACTGTAATTTAACCTCAGTATTAAGATGAAAATGGGGATACGTGGGTGGCTCATTCAGTTGAGCATCAGACTATTGATTTCGGCTCAGGTCATGATATCTGGGTTATAGGATTGAGCCCCATGTCTGGCTTCATGCTCAGTGGGGAGTCTGCTTGGGATTCTCTCTCCCCCTCTCTCTGGCCTCCCCTTGCCGCTGCCCCACTCTTAAAATACATAAATTAATCCTTAAGAGAAAAAGAAATGATGAAAATGTATTTATGGATTTTAAATTCTTATCTAGCCACAAATTCTTATTTTCTTACCATTTTTCCCCCTATTACCTCAGAGCTTTCTTCATTTTCCCACTGTTTAATGTGGTAACCATGCAGCCTGATTTCTTGCTAGTCGCTAATCTAGCTGACCATTCTGTGCGTTCTGTTCCATTACTTACTTGTGCTTCAACATCTGTTAACTTCCGTGTTTGCTCTGCTGTTTGATTGAGTAGGTTTGTTCCTATTTCTATCATCACAGCAGTCTGGTTCTGTACCGCACTCTGTTGCATCTCTACCATTTCTCTCTTCATGTTGTCCTGGATGTAATTCTCAAGCTAGAAAAAAAAAAAAAATGTGTCAGAAATATAGTCATCAGTCAAATGGTCAGAAACCTCATTCCTAAATATTTTCCCTTTTCCTTTAAAAAAAATGTGTTGGAAGACCTGTGCCTTGCTCTGATCTTGCTATGTTTTTATCACTCGGGGTACAATGCAGTATGGTTTTATGTTGAATTAAAACCAACAGTTTGGTACATCATAGCTAAGGGACAGCCATGTCTAGAAGCCCACACCATGGCTGGCATGGGAGGTGGTGGGGCCCCCACTTAGAGGTGGGCAGAGGGGGTGCCGTCAGCAGGAATTCTGTCTAGTAGCACCTCTGGCCTCAGGCAGGAAAGGACAGTTTGGTATTAAGAAGCATCACTATTTCTCCCACATTCTAGACTTGTGGTTTCTTGAAATAGACACTTGAGAAGACTGTATAAGATAGAGGATAAGGAAAGGCTCATGTTCTGCAGGACCACCCCTCACTTCCCTCTTGCCTTTCTCAGCACACATGAGACCTAGTAAAATTTTCCCAGTGTGTATGAGCTTTTCATAATTTCCTCATTTCAGATACCAGGCAAACATGTTATCCTACATTAAGTCCTTCATCATTCCATACCAACTCATTTTAATATTAGCTTCAACACAAGAAAGTGGAGAAGTTAATTTCACTGCCATAGGTATAGATACACCTATATCTTTGACAGTAAAGTCATACAACTAAATATAAATGTAGGATATCCGGGTGTGTGGGAAAGAGCATGTGAGCTTTGGGCTGTAGACACCTGCTCTCTTATTTTTCTTTGACTCTAGGGATGTTGCTTAACTTTAGAGGGTGCCCAGTATCCCCATGTGTAGAATAGAGTCTCTGATTGGTCAGAGAAATGTTTGAAGGATTAACGCTTTTATGGTCATTGTGTGTATGCGTAACTTTGGATATGTAAAATGTTATTTCCTTTCTTCATTGTTTTTCATGGTGATCCAATGATAGGAGTCACAATTCTATCCTTTAACCCAAACTGCGAGTTCACAAGAACAGAAAACTTTATTTTTTTCTCATAGTTATAACTCAAAAAATTTTAATTCTCTGCACAGAAACCATTCATAGAGATAGTCACCACACATCATTTCTTCTGAACTTTTTTTTTTTAATTGTTACTAATTTTTTTTCCAGCGTTCCAAGATTCATTCCCCGCTCCCCACACCCAGTGCTCCACGCTTTAGGTGTCCCCAGTACCCACCACCAAGCTCTCCCATCCCTCCGCCCCCTCCCTCCAAGTCCCTCAGTTTGTTTTTGTGTCCAAAGTCTCTGTTGTTTAGTTTCCCTCCCTAGATTACCCTAGTTCCCATTTACTTTCCTTCTCGCACAGTCCTCCAGTTTACCCCTCATGCACCGCAGGTAAGTGAAACCATGCGATACTTGACTTTCTCTTCTTGGCTTATTTCACTCAGCATAATCTCTTCCAGTCCGGACCATGTTGCTACAAAAGTTGGATATTCATCCTTTCTGACGGAGGCATAGTATTCCATTGTATATATGTACCACATCTTCTTTATCCATTCATCTGTTGATGGGCACCTTGGCTCTTTCCACAGTTTGGCGATTGTGGCCATTGCTGCGATGAACATTGGGGTGCATATGGCCCTTCTTTTCACTACATCTGTATCTTTG